>PVKC010003049.1:0-26478 GCA_004027635.1 Crocidura indochinensis | reverse complement strand
TAACTCCAGAGGCCTCAAGAGGGAACAGAAAGTAATTGTGAACTGAGAGGTTCCTGAACCTGGTGAGAAAACCTGCACAATTGCCATTCAATAGGCAATGTCATACCTTCTGCCAGTACTTTTAACAGACCAGGGAATCTGGCAATATCTCTTGGGAAGTCAAACAAGATGTTGGGTCTTTATTCTGTGTGAATACCTTTTCTGAATTGATCTGCAGAAAATCAAGAACCTGCCTACTTTGTTCCAAGTGTTTTCCTCCAGAAAAGATGAGGAATGCAGGTATGGATATTACTGTAAGAATCAGACAGGGAAGAAATGGCACATTCCCAATCACTTGTACAGTCTCCAATTTTGGGCAGGAACTTAGCAAACCAGTAGTGACCATGCTCAGATAGGGGTGCTGATGCAGTATATGATTATGGCTGTGATTCAAAGTGGCAATAAAACTCATGAAATACTAGTATGATATAAATAATTAGTATATATCAACTGGGTTGAACCATAGTGTCTAAATATTTGTTTTTTTTTTGTTTGTTTGTTTTTGGGTCACACCCAGTAATGCTCAGGATTTACTCCTGGCTCTACATTCAGAAATTACTCTTGCCAGTTCTTAGGGATCCATATGGGATGCCAGAGATTAAACCTGGGTTGGTCATATGCAAGACAAACACTCTACCACCTGTACTATCACTCTGGTCCCATGTTCAAAGATTTGGTTCAGCAAAATTATTTTGTATGTGTGAAGGTGTCTTTGCCAAGTCTGGTTTGTTTATTTATTTACAGTTATTTTACAAAAAGGGGTCATTTACAAATATGGATATATCTAAAGAGTCTTAGATAGGTGACTGAATAAAGGAGATATAAAATGAAATATCATTTTAGTTTAAAAACTATGCGGTATTGCAATTTGTAACATAATAGAAGGTTCTAGAAGGAATCAGGTAAAAAAAATAAGCCAGAAGGAAAAAGACAAGCACTGAATGGTTTCATTTATGTGAGCAATACAAAAATAACTTCAATGAATAGACAAAAACGTCTTGGGCTATATTGACAACGGAACTAAGTTAACCTAAGGGGAAGCTGTCTGGGGTAGAGGATAAAGCAAAACATTGTAATAAAGAAAAAGGTAGATTTTATTTGTAAAATATAAAAATAAAAGAATTAATTATTTTAACACCATTCATAAATGCAATAAAAGTTGAAAGGTGAGAAAAAATATGTATTCAACACCCAATAATGAAGAATAGCCTGTTGGGTGACTGAATAGGTGACTGAATGGCAACACTTCCAGGCGACTTTGACAAATATACATTATAGTTTTTTAAGACATAGAATCCTGGAACACGTTTATAACCTGGATCAGGCAGGAGGCAATTTCTGGAAGAGAGGAATAAGCATCTGGACATTTTAAATAAACACTCTGTTGACCATGGAGTGGGGTGTTTGCTGCCGACATGTTTTAATCTGCAGAGAGCCATCGAGAGAGAGAAAACCAGGCTAAGTGTGTGGGCTAGATTTGTCCTGAATCTCTGAGGAGTGGAGGATGAAAAAAGCTGTCTTGCACCTTGCCAAATCTGCAGCAAAGGAATGATGCATTTCAGTGAATGAGAGAACTTGGAGGACATACAGAAGTTGTAGAGATCGTCCAATTTTCTCCTACTGACAGGAAGCATATGAAGCCTCTGGTCTTCCTTGGTGGAGGGAAAAATCAGCCCTTCTCAGCGCGATGTCCTGTTGGGAGTCCTTCTCTTATTCCTTGAAGGGGCAAACATGGAACTTACATTTTAGGTTTCTGCAGTCAGAGGGAGTGGGGAATCTCACAGTTCTCAGGGTCTCTGTGTGAGCGAGAAGTGTGCTTGAAAATATCAGAGGAGGATAAGAGATTACGGGGAAAACAGGAATTGCTTGATTTTCCAAAATAAAACTGAATCAAGTCTACAGTTTTTAGGCAAACTTGACTGGAATGGAAACCCACTTCTAGTCATCTGGAGGAAAGCAATACCCTGACCTATTCCTCAAATAGGACCTGACCCTGGAGATCAAAATAAACTGGATTCAGCACTGACTCTCTAATGTCACTATTTTGGATGGCCCCAAGGCATCTCTGGGTGATTTTTGTTGGTCCTTGATGACTTCATGCCTTGTGGTTGTTCCTTGAATTCTACTTTCTGCACCCAAACATCAAATCTTTACTTTGTCTTCTTGATAAAATCTGGATGCATTCAGACTTTAATTGTTTTCCATTTGTTTCTGTAGTTTAGTGCTGTGGTTACTAAATCAGAAAAATTAACAATTTTAATTCTAATGTACAATGTGATTGTGTCACCACCAAAGTGCTCCTGACCCTCCACCATGGACAAATAGAATATAAGTTAGCTTATATTTTTACATTTGGTTTTGGAGTCTATAATAACTTCACCTTTCTACTCTCAAATTGCCCAAGGCTCTCTAACAATGAATTTATGTTACTTTTAGTCCACTTTATCATTCCCTTCCCTATCATCCTGTCAGTTCTATAATCTAGCGCCCAGTGTTAAGATGTCCATTTTTGTCACTATTATTCAATGTAGTCTTGTAAATCTTTGCTGCAGCAACTAGGCAAGAAATGAAACCAAAGTGATTTAAATTGGAGAAGAAAAGTCCAACTATCACTATTTGCAGATGATATGATAATAATATGACAGATTCTAAAGGCTACATTGCAAAACTCTTAGAAATAATAAACTCAGAAGAGAAAAAAAAAGAAAAAATAAGTAATAAACTAGTACAGCAAAGTAGCAGACAATTTCAATATACAAAATATCAGTTGCATTTCTATCTGCAAATACAAAGCTAAATACAATCAAGTGATCCAAATTATAAAAAGAAAATTAAAAGAAAAAACAAAATATCAGAATGAAAATAGATGTGAAATATATAATTAAATTATAGTCATCACTTTGGGGATAAATATTATTTTTCTTTGTTTCTTTCTCTTTTTTTCTGTCACAATCCAGGAAGTGATAATTGTGGTTCTTGATTACTCCTAACATGATTCTGTGTACCATAGATATATACCGGGGATGGAACCAGGCAGCTAAATGGAAGTTAAGGGCCTTAATTACTATACTGTATCTCTGGTTCAATAAATATTCTTTATGTTATTTAGACATGCTGCTGAATTTTTTTTAAAGGAAGAGTGTTCAATGGTAAAACCTATCAAAATGTGGCATAATGTAATGCTTCTCAGGTTTCGTTGTGCCCCAGAATCCCTGAGGGTATTGCTAGCTACAGATTAGAATTCAGCAAGATATGTGTGTGTGAGTGTGTGTGTGTGTTATGTGTGTGCATTGGGTGTGTGTGTTTGGACCATAACCAGCAATACTCAGGGCTTACTGCCTACATCTATACTCAGGGATTGTCCCTGACTCTGCTCAAGGCACCATATAAGGTGCCTGGATTGAACCCATGTTGACTATACAAGGTAAAAGCTTTACCAACAGTTATATCTTTAGTAAGATTATGTGTATTGCTAGTGCCACTTGTCCAGAGACTTAGTCTGAGATATTAAAGTCCTAGATCTGTGAGAACATATTAAAGAACATAGTAATGTTTGGGTCAAAGAGATAGTCCAGGATTTAAGGTAGTGGGCTTGTAATTCACTGTTCCCACTTTGAGCACTGGCATAGTATGGTCACCTGGGTCACCACTAGGAATAACTCTGAGTACAGAGCCAGGATGACTGTGGTCTAACACCATGCCCCACCCAAGACACACACAAAAAAAATCCTCCTAAATTCTACTGATGCCAGGTCCTTGCTCTAAGATGTTAGGGTAATTGAGAATGTCTGAGCATTGGTATTTTAAAGCTTTCTAGCTAATATGTAGCTACTCTGTAGCTACTGATGAGAACTGCTTCTCCTGATTGGGTTAATCAACAAATGGGTTAGTATTTGATTCTTTCTGAATTATAGTATTTGAGGCTACACTGAAGTAGACAGACAGTGGAGGTACAATTCTTTCTAAAGGGAAGACTATTAGCCACCTTCCCAGCAATTTGAAAGGGTTTGGGGGTTGATTTACGTGGAAATGAGGCTTCTTGCTTACCACAGAGAAAATAAAGGCCTTTTTTATTTAAAACTAGCTCACAAGAATATGTTAATCAATAACATGGCAACTTGACCTCAATTATAAAGTAGTAAAATGGTTTGTATAAAAATGATCGAACTGGCATAAATTAATATAAGATCTTTCCTTAATATAGGATGGGAGTACAGCTTGATAAATCCATTAAAAGTTAAAAATAGGGGCCAGTGGACAGAGCTATCTTACACCAAGTAAGTAGATGGTCATACATGCAGCTGACCTGGCATTGATCCCTAGCACTTCATATGGTCCTGAATCTTACTAGAAATGATTCCTGTACACAGCAGAAAGAAGATCCAGGGCAAGAGAGGAGGTGTTCAGGCACTTGCTTTGCATGCAACAAATCCTAGTTTGATCCTTGGCACAACATGTCTCCTGAGTATCATTGACTGCAGCTCTGGAAGCCATGAATATCTCCTGGGTAATCTAGGTCTTCCCCAATACTGCTGGGCCAGAGGTAGCACAACATCCTTGGACCCTCACAATGAACCAATTGGAATCAACTGTTCCGATTGAGCATCCATAGCAAGGGTCCCTGGGACTCTTCACCTCAGAGCCATAATAGTATAGCTTGATCTGCCTTAAATGTGCGCAGAGAATTTATACAAACTTACATTTGGACAAAGATAACCTGATGATATATAATGCTTGATTTAGAAAGTGCTGAATACCTCACCCTCTCATTATGACATTCACAGGTAGCTGTGCTTCCAGTTACTATTCAGCATTATAAGAGCATTATCAGAGTAGGAGATAGTCTTGCATGTGTGAAGTCCAAAGTTCAGACCTTAGGGAAAAAGAGAGTTCTGTTGAAAATTTGGCCAGGGATATAGCCAAAGGGCTGGAGTGCATCCTTTGCATGTAGGAACTCCCAGTTTTGATCCTTAGCTTCACATATTGGGTTTGGCTCACACAATCCAAAATGAAACAAACAAACAAAAAATCCAGTTTCTCCCCTTCTGTAGGTGTCTTTTGTATCCAAGACACTATTTCCTTTGAGGTACAGAAGCTTCTCAGCTTAATATATTCTCACCTGTTTATCTCTGCTTCTACTTGTATGAAGAAAGCTGTTTCCTCTTTGAAATGTCTCAATATCATGGAGTGTACCTTATGATTTAAGACCTGATATCAAAGTCTTTAGTACATTTGGATTTGACCTTTGTGTATGGTGTTAGATGGGGATCTGAGTTCACTATTTTGCAAGTGGCTAAACAGTTGTGCCAACACCACTTGTCAAAGAGGCTATCCTTGCTTCATTTTGGATTTCTTGCTCCTTTATCAAAAATTAATTGATTGTATGTCTGGGGAACATTTTCTGGATACTCACATCTATTTCACTGATCAGAGGATATGTCTTTATTCCAATACCATGCTGTTTTAATAACTATTCATTTGTAATACAATTTAAAATTGGGGAAAGTAATGCCTCCTATATTTCTTTTCCCAAGGATTGCTTTAGCTAATCGTGGGTGTTTATTGTTCCAAATGAATTTCAGGAGTGCTTGATCTACTTCTTTTAGAGGAAAATTTGTAGCTTTTCAGGCTCACAACAGGAAGGAAGAAGGGGCCTACATGAATAGCTTAATCATGTAGTACTGTGTTTTTGGTTAAAAATTAAGCACACTTAGGGCCGGGGAGATGGCATGGAGATAGGGCACTTGCCTTGCATGCAGAAGGACAGTAGTTCAAATCCCGGCATCCCATATGGTCCCCCGACCCTGCCAGAAGCGATTTCTGAGTGTAGAACCAGGAGTGACCCCTGAGTGCTGCTGGGTGTGACCCCCCCAAAAAAAAACAAGAAAAAATTAAGCACACTCTAAGGGACCAGAGCACAGTAATGAGGCCTTTGCCTTGCATGCAGGGAACCCAGACAGACCTAGTTCAATCCCCAGTATCCTATATAATCCCCTGAGCCTGCCAGGAATGATTTCTGAGCTCAGAGAGAGGAATAACCCCTAAGTGCGGCTGGATGTTGCCCCCAAAAATGAAACAAAAAAAATTAAGCACACTTTTGGGTTGGAAATACAATACAACTTGTAAGATGCTTGTTTTGCATGTGACTGACCTGAGTTCAATCAGTGGCATCTCGCAATGCTCTTCTGAGCATTGCCTGGAGTGACTCCTGAGTACTCAAGAGTAACCCCTAAGCATTGCTAGGTGTGGCCCAAGACATAAACAAAAAATTATAGCACTCAGTTTGAGTAAGTAAAATAGCCATTATTTGATCCTGTGTGGTATATAGAAATAGCAACTTCATTTGGCTTAAAAATAATATGATTTAGGGGCCAGAGAGATACCACAGTGGTGTCTGCCTTGCAAGCAGCCTATCCAGGACCTAAGGTGGTTGGTTCGAATCCTGGCGTCCCATATGGTCCCCCGTGCCTGCCAGGAGCTATTCCTGAGCAGATAACCAGGAGTAACCTCTGAGCACCACCGGATGTGGCCGAAAAACCAAAAATAATAGTAATAATATGATTCAAAAGTAGAAAATTTTGTTAGGTGAGAAGGAGAGACACTTGGGACATTGATGATGGAAATGTTGCACTGGTGAAGTTTTTTTAAATAAAAATAAAGAAAAAAAAAGAAGCCATATATTTAAAAATCACATATTGTACAATTACATTTCTTTTGAATTGTCTAGAATAGAAAAAATTCAAAGAGTTAGAAAAAAAAAGTAAAAATAAAAAGAGTTAAATACATATGAAAAAAATAAAAGTAGAAAATTTAATGAGAAAGTACCATAGAATTTCAGGTTAAGACAACCTTTGAAAACAGGAGAGATATACAGGTGAATGGCATTTATTGTGCACACTGTTGACCAGGGTACCATTCCTGGCATGGCACTGTCAGCAATTATCTAGTACAGAACTACAAGTAAACTTTGAACACTGTTGGGTATGACCCCCAAACCCAATCTCTCTTCCCCCAAAAGAATTAACCTCTGGGAGAAGACATCTGAGCATCCCTTTGGCATGAGTAAGAATAAGTCTTTGTGCAGAGCTGTATTTGTCTGTTCTTATAAGCTAGGTCCCTGATACCTGGGATTCAGAGGGAAGGACTGTAATAAGAAGACTCAGCACTGACCCGATGAAGCTTGAAGTTCTCTCAGACAGTATCTCTATGTGGCCATTTAAACAGCAAGCTGTTTTGCTTGGCCAGCTAACACACAGTTTCCAGATTGCCAAGATTCTTCTAGAGACTTGGAGGAGGGTACTGCTGTAGGCTAGCCAAATTTTCAGATTAAGTTCACTTTATTAAACATTTATTAAATTCCTCCTTGGTGCCAGCCCCTGGAGAGGATGCTGGAGCATTACAGTAAACAAGAAATCTGAGGAGGGTGGATTTAAGGTCTGGTAGACTTAGATCCTGGTAGAAAGTGAGGAAGTGATACAGGTAGGTTTGCCTGAGAGGTTGGCTTAGAATTGAGGATATAACACTGAGGTCTGTCTATTGAAGATCTGAAAGTCAAATTCTATGGGTGAGAAGGAAGCAGGATCTGGTACTTGGAGAAGCTGGGTTGAAATACAGCCTCTGCTATCCTGGAGGGAACTGAGAAATTGGAATGGTGCTGCGAGACTCTCCTGAGCCATTACATCATACTCCCACATTCTTCCTGTGACCTGCCTCTGGGCCCACAGCCAATAACTACCTGCTTTTTGGACAAGGCAACTATTGACCTAGAATAGTTTTGAGGGAGAAATGAGAGTTGAGGGTGACCAACCAGCAGCATTCTCAGTTAGATGGGCCCATAAATTGTGATGGATTCTGATATTGCGTCAGATAGCCCACACAGGAAACACTAGTTCAGTTGAACTTCTCATGAAAAGTGCAATGAACCAAAGAGTTTATAAACAACAGAAAATTATTTATTCCAGTTCTAGAAGGTGGGAGTCCAAGGTCTGGGCCCTGAGTTTGGCTAAAGGCTCTCTGATGGATAGCAGAACACTTCTGACTGCTAAGGGTTCTCCATCATACCTTCCCAGGAACATCTCCTTAACCACACAGGAGCCCTTTGAAGCCTCATATTGATTGATTTGTTTTGTTTGCTTATTACATAGGCTATTATAAAGGCACAAATAATAACCTCATTAGTCACTGGCAATCTCCAGTTCCTCTTCCCACCTGGTATCCAGGCCCTATATCTAGATTGCAACCATCTACATTGCATTCTCTGGTAATTAGCTCCCCAGTTCAGGTATGCTCCAAAAATTACTTGTATGGACAGAATAGAATATACCTTTAGAAAACTCAAGACTTTATGGTAGGCCAGGAGACAGAAACTCTGAAGAAAAAAAAACCAACTAGAAGAAATAAACTTTGGTGATCTGATTCAATCTTTCTCAATAAGGAGCCATGTGACCACTGATGGAATCTCATGATATTCCAGGGGGTCACAGGTGATATTTGTGTAAATGGGGACTGGCTACAGCATAAAACTAAATATCCAACCGATAGGAAGAACAGGGGGGTCACAAGAAAGAAACTAGGTCACAAGGAAACTGTGGTTGTTAGTAGGTAGAAAAATATTGATCACTGTCTGCATTCTCTGTGTATGCACAGCTTATGGACATAGAACAAAATATATGCGTTTTCCATAAAGCATTCTCAAAGCAAAAATTAGGGGAAGAATTTGACCTGTCAAATTTGAAACTAAAAAAATATAGAATATAAAGATTACAGTCAAAACAGGGAGAGGAAGTAGCTTTATATTGCCAGGGATTGATCTTAGCATAAAGAGAAGAGAAATGGTTTCTGGACAGTTATGAATGTTGACCTGTCAGATGGCTATCCCAGGAATACAGGAACCCTCTTTGCTTATCACACATTTGTCCTAAAGGCTTCTACTTTCTCCAGGATCTTTTTTGCTAAGCGAGCTGCATGACTGATCAAAACAATCTATTCTGGAGAGTTTTTCTGCCAGTTCTGACCATCTTCGTCACTTATTCCCAACAGAATGCAGAAAAAGTGAAAAGGCCACATAACTCACTAGAGATATATTGTTTGTGTGTGAAATATCTTCAATTATGGTTGTTCCCCTTGCATATTTGCCTTTGTGTGCAAATGAAGTGTAAAGGAAAAGTTAAAGAAGGGAAAATTATATTACTACTGCTTCTGAAGGAAGAGATAAATGAGGGCCTGACATAAATCAGTGGTAGAGCACCTGCCTCAGAACATAAGATGCTGAGTTCAATCAGTGACACTATCCAGTGCCACAAATATGCACCCACCTTATGAACAACATAACCAAGTATGTAAGCTACTAACATCACAATGATGACAACAACAACTACAAAGGGCAAAGAAATAAAAATATACCATTTCCATTGATGTTGCATTAATTGAATTTGAAACATTCAGCTTCTCTCAGTGCCTGGAAAGGTTGAGAAATAGAATTTTCATCTTGAGTAAATATATGTGCAGGCAAAAATTAGGGATTTAATTCAGTGAAAGAAAGTGTAGCATTAACTATGTATTAATCTGCATCGATGAGATTATATTCTTGAACAAATACTACCCCCCTATATCTTGGTGGTTTAAAATAATGTAGAACATAGGTCGACTGATAACGAAACCTAGAGCCTGCCATAGAGCTTGAAAATGTGGGGAAAAAGGAGAAGTAGGATTTTTGGTTTATAAATGCTGTATCCTGCAAGTAACAAACCTTTACTTCATATCAAGGCCAGAATTAGTTATAAGGGCCTTCACCTAACTAACTTGGAAGCATGGAGAACACTGTTATGATTATGTGTTTATGGACCATGGCCAGTGATGGGGAAGGCTCAGTTATGATGGTGCTCAAAGGATTATGTGGTGATAGGGATTGAACCCAGAACTTCCACATGCAAAGCATGTCCTCCAGTTCTTTGAGACATTCCCCTAACACAATACAGTAAAAGATGAGTATTAACAATGAGCAATACATTTCCCTGTCATATGTGTTATGGATCTTGATTTGAGCCCAAAAGAAAGTACACATTAAGTATAGGTTGAAGGGGGCCTGGGAGATAGCATGGAGGTAAGGCGTTTGCCTTTCATGCAAAAGGTCATCGGTTCGAATCCCGGTGCCCCATATGGTCCCCCGTGCCTGCCAGGAGCAATTTCTGAGCATGGAGCCAGGAGTAACCCCTGAGCACTGCTGGGTGTGACCCAAAAACCAAAAAAAAAAAGTATAGGTTGAAGATACTTGCCTTGTTCATGGTTGTCCTGGATTTGCTCCCCAGCACCCCATATGGCCTCCTGAACCCCACCAAGAGTGATTCCTGAGCACAATCAGGTGTATGTTCTAAGAACCACTGTGACTCATAAACCAAAACCAAACTAGCAAAAAAATCGCTGCATATTTGTGTGTATATAAGATTAATGACTCCTGATAAATTTATTGTGTTGTTGTTGTTATTGTTGTTTTGCTACATCTGGCAATGCTTAGGACTTACTTCTGACTGCACTCAGAGATCACTATTGGTGGTGTTTGAAGGGCCATTTGGGAATCTGAAGATGGAACCCAGGTTGGTGGCATGCAAATCAAGTGTACTGTCCCATGCCTTTTTATTATTATTTTATTGTTTTGGTGGGCCACACCCAGTGGTGCTCAGAGCTTATTCTTGACTATATGCTCAAAGATCACTCCTGGCAGTGCCCAAGGTACTATATGTGGTTCCAGGGATCAAACCTGGGTTGGTTATCTACAAGACAAGTGCCAAAACTTCTGTACTATTTTTTTTCAACCTGTAAGTTTAACTTTTGATTAAGTACTTTCTCAGTGTTTAACATTTCTTTCTTCCTCCAAGTGCCTTCTATGTGGTGCAGAATCTCAGTTTCCTTTTAGGTTTCCCAGACAATTCGCATTTTCTGTGCATCCATAACTTTAAAGAAAAACCATGGTAGCATCTGCTCACTTTTCCCATTTCACACAGAGAAGGCCTCCTTCTAAACCACAAAAAAATAGCCTCCATATATATTTCTCTTTTTCCTCACTTTGCTCTTTTATTATGCAAAGCATTTAAACCAAGAATGTGCTTCTGGCGCCTGTTTTGTGTCATTTTAAGCTTAATCAACTCTCTGAACCTGCAGCATAACTGCCTCATAATGTCAAGCTAATATATAGAGATCAGCTCAAACCCACCATTCCCCAGGGTAGTTTTGTTGAAAGGTGAGTTGTAATTGAATTTCTAAACAACTGCCAAGTTTCAAGGTTCCAAAATAAACGTAACCCAAGAAGAAATGGGTCCTAGAATTTGGGTCAACTCACAAGTCCTTAAAAAAATTGAGGATTAAAAATTATTTATCATTAAAATTTTTTTTATATATTTTTATTATTGGTTCTTCCAAACACTGCTCAGAAGGGTCTCTGAGGGCCAGCCACTCTTAGTGATTCTCTATCAGATGCATGGGATGGATGTTTCAATGATTGTACATAGTCAGCTGATACTTCTGGGATGGAAGAAAGATTCACTAGAACCACACCTGGAGGTTGAGGCAGGACTTATGATGCTGGAGATGCAATTTGGGGCCTTGTAAGTGAGACAGGCACTCTAGTTCTTTAAAATACCTCCTTTACCTTTCATGCCCACTTAAGGTATTGCTGAATACTGAGTTTTCCAAATCAGGTAATGTTGCAGTTGATTACTCATTAAAACACAGTTTTATTGCTTTATAGGAAGTTTTTTTCCTCGGGATCCTATAAATTTGGGATCCTTCCTTGCTTAATGAGATATATTCAGAATTTCTAACCTCCTGCAGAATAAAGTCCAAATTCTCTAACTTGAAAATCATTCTTTCTGTGATCTATATTTTCAAGGCTTATCTCTAACTTGCAGGACTTGCCTGCACCCCACTCATCAATCATATGCCACAATTTGCTTCTTATCAATGTATTTCACAATTTTCTACTTGGGCATCTTCTTCTGCTATTTTTCTCTACCTGGAAGACTGTTCACCTCAAATCCATCCATTAAAACACCTCACAAATTACTAATCTTTTTTAGTTATGAGTTCTATTAAATTCCACCTCTGCACTCCATAGAACTTGGGCAAAGATTCCTTGCTGCTCTATCCTATACTTTTTTGAGTTAAAACAATTTCTGTCAATCTTACTCATGAGCTTTGAAATTCCTGAAAGCTGGGAGGCATGTGTTCCCTTTTGCCTCCTTCCTTTGTTTGAAAACATTTGTTGAGTTATCAAGTAACTGTGATAGAAACTCTGGGAATTACAGGACAAGACTGAATAGGCTTTTAAACGAATCTCATATTAAAAGTTGAATGCAGTATGGATTAAGGAAGAGACAGTAGAAGAACTAGAGAGAGTGAGCAATAAAATTTATAATGTTCACAAAGAGCTAGAGTACCTGTGAGACAGCTACACAGCATGATTGGTGTAGGAGAGAGGCTGAAGAGCATTTAAAAAGAGAAGATATTTTAAGAAATATGACTTTCAATGTTGATGAAACTATGGAAGATCAACCAGGATTTCACCCATTCATGGATCATTCATGAATAATATTGTGTAAATATAAGGAAGTGGAGAGATTTGATGACTCAATGGGAGTAGTAGATGATTTTTAAATATATAGTGTTCATGAAGAGAGTCATCATAGGGAGGTGAAGATCCTTGGAAATAGAAACTAGAAAGGTTTGAATTTATAGAAAAAAGGAATTTGGCTTTCACTTATGAGCAATAGGAAGCAAGGTTGAGCTTCAATAAGATAGGGCCAGATTCTTCCTGCCTATATGAACTTGGAATTGTTGTGAATGGGTAAGAGAGGCTAGAAGTCATTATTAATTCAGGATTAAAACCCAGATTATTTTTTGTTTGTTTGTTTTTAGGCCATACCTGGTGACGCTCAGGAGTGACTCCTTGCTACGTGCTCAGAAATCACTCCTGGCTCTGGGGATCAAATGGGAATCGAAACACAGGTTGTCCTAGGTTAGTGTGTGCAAGGCAAATGCCCTACCACTTGAGCCTCCACTCTGAGAAAAATCCAGAATTTAAACTCAGATAGTAACAACTGGTGTGGAGAGTAGATAGAGAAAGGGTGAACTTGGGCAGAAGTGAAATTCCCTGGACTTAGGAACAGAAGTAAGGGTCATGATCACAAGAAATGGTGGGGCTATTATCAGCAAAGGACACCTAAGAAGAGGACCATATTTGGGGATAATTGGTAAACATAAGGAGTCAAAGAAATCCAAAGTTGGGATCAATCTTAGTCAGAAAAATCAAGAGTGAAATAGGTTTCAGGAGGCAGGGTTGAGCATAACACTTGAACAATGTGGATTTATTTGCTAATTTGTTAATATATTTGTACCATCATATGGTAGCATTTTATTCCTGGAATACCTAAGAGTTGATTGGAATGTCTAAATATTAACATTTAAAAATATCTCGACTTAGATAAACACATATGCTATAAATCTCATCTATAAAATTACAGTTTGGTGGTTTGTAGTATATTCACAAAGTTATAAATTCATCAACCCAGAGTAAATTCGGATAGTGAAAGTCCACACTTATAAGCAATAACTTTATTTCAACCCTGATCTGACTTTCTATGAGTATAGATTTTCTAGCTCTATAAATTTTATAAAAATAAAATCATATAGCATAAGATACTTGTGGCTAACTTTTTTTTTTTTTGGTTTTTGGGCCATACCCGGCAGTGCTCAGGGGTTATTCCTGGCTGTCTGCTCAGAAATAGCTCCTGGCAGGCACCGGGGACCATATGGGACACCGGGATTGGAACCAACCACCTTTAGTCCTGGCTTGGCTGCTTGCAAGGCAAATGCCGCTGTGCTATCTCTCCGGGCCCCTTAACTTATTTTTATTAAATTTTTTATTTTTAATTATGAGAATAAAGATGCAAAGAAAGAGGACAAGGTAAAGTTACAGTGGAAGGACAATCACCCATAAACAGAATTCTCAGTAGTCCCATTGCTGATATCTTAACTTTGAACTTTCAGCCAAAGAACATTAAGAAAAATAAAACAGAACCCATGTACAATTACTTTGTCCCTCAAGTCCCCAGATTGTAGTACATAATATTTCTTAACAGCACACAAAGCAATCTAAAGACATAAAACTTATGTAACTCCTTAAGCATTGAAGGCAAAGTACTTTTTTAACATTTCCATACACATGCATATTAGTTTAAGTTAACCTCAAAAGTTTAAGTGGGTTGTTTTTCTTAAGGATTAGAGTCAAAGGAGCACAGTAAAAACGGTGTTAGAGGTGGCAATTATTGTTTACATAGGCCCACCAAAATATGAGGGATGTGGAAAGGAAAAGCCTTGACCTAAATACAAGGAGACCCTACCCCTGAAGTTTCCTGGCATAAGACCAACTCTAGGCTCCAGGTAAACTAGTTTATCCAATCCAAGTCATTGTCTGTAGTGCCAATACACTTTTATTTTTCACACAGTCTCTGTTGTTGGTATCATGTTTCTGTATTAAAGATCCTAAAATCTGCATACTCTATATTGCAATCAGGATGGTGCAGAGCGTCCTCTCGTTTCACCTCACAATTAAAGGGCAATGCAGAGAACCCTGTCCAGTAAGCAGGTTCCAGGTGTTGTTATAAAAATACGTTTTGAACTGTCCTAAAAATGAGAACGTATGAGGGAAATAGAGAGCCTGTCTAGAGTACCGACGGGGTGTGTGTGGGGAGTAGGGAGATTTAGGACAATGGTGATGGGAACGTTGCACTGGTGATGGGTGGTATTCTTTATATGACTGAAACCCAAACACAATCATGTATGTAATCAAGGTGTTTAAATAAAACAAACAAACAAACAAAAAACCTTGGATGTTTCGTAGATAGCTTCCCTGGTTCAGGGATGAATGGAGGATGCCCATTCTTCTGAGGCCTGTGGCAGGACATTATATCAATGTCAGGGTGTAAAGTCCCATTGCACTACGAGATTTGTGTGTTCCTATCTCTATTAGACAAGAACGTATTTGTATGTATGGTATTTTTCCATTTTAATGTGCCTATGTAAGCAAGGAACAATGAGTGGCTAACTTATTTAATTTAGCAATTTTTTTTTTGTTTTTGGGTCACACCGGCAGTGCTCAGGGGTTATTCCTGGCTCTAAGCTCAGAAATTGCCCCTGGCAAGTACAGGGGACCATATGGGATGCCAAGAT
The DNA here is from genome assembly GCA_004027635.1 of Crocidura indochinensis. Lineage (NCBI taxonomy): Eukaryota > Metazoa > Chordata > Mammalia > Eulipotyphla > Soricidae > Crocidura > Crocidura indochinensis. Next base: position 11,217 of record PVKC010003049.1, on the reverse strand, counting down.
TTGAACCACCATCCTTCAACCTGAAAGGGAAACTCCTTACTTCCAGTGCTATCTCTCTGGCCCCTCATTTAACAATTTTTAAAGTTTTGTTTTGAACTTTTATTTTGCAGCATCACACTTACTTTGTAGGTATCACACTTAATTTCTTTTTATTGCAAAATAATGTTTTATTCTTTGGATAGACAATATTTTGTTTAACCTACATAAATAGGTGAGTATTTAGGTGGTTTCCACTTTGGCACTAGTACTCATAACACTACTATGAATACTTATGTACAAATTCCAGTGAGTCTGTACATTCTTTTTCTTCATTTTTGGTGGGGCAAGTAACATCCAGTTGTGCTTAGGTTTTACTATTGGTTTTTAACTCAGTAATTACTCCTAAAAGGTCTAAGGATCTCACAGATGGTTCCAAGAAATGAACTCATGTTGACTGTATACCTGCTAATCTCTCTCTCCAGCATGGAGGCATTACATTTTCTCTCTTGTACCTGGGGTGGAACTTCTGGGGTAATTTACTAACTTAGTTTAACATTTTGAAGAGTCACCAGTTTCCATGAAAAGACCCTGTAAATGGTCACAGGGCTATTGTGCATCCCTTGCATGTGGGAATCCTGAGTTACATATCCAGTACTGCATGGTCTCTGACACTACATCAGATTTAGCCCATGAGCCCTGAAGTGAGAGTAATTCTGAGCATGACCCTCAGATTTTGGGTATAACCTCAAATGAACAAAAATAAATAAATGCATAGATAATTAAATTCGCATCAGCAATGCATAACGAATATAAATTCTTCACAGTTGCCATCAATTGTTGTGCCAGGCAGGGAAGCAAGAGCAGCTGAACTGGCACAAGAGCTTCACTCCGTGGATATGCACTCCTTTTAGTCAAGGAATGCCTGCACAGGACATGGAAAACATCATACTACAACCACAACTATGGATAAACAATGTAGGATCCCACTATGCTTAGAGAATGAAGATGGTAGCTCTGATGACCTGAAAAATACCAACTACCTATTTACTCTCTCAGATAAGGACTTTAGAGAAAAAATATGGATGCTGTTCACATAATTCATTGAAAGAAAGCATGGAACAAATGAAATGTTCCACATATAAGAAACATGAGAACCTGAGAGTAGGAATACAAAAACTTAAAACTGAAATAACAGGGCTGAAAAAACTTGGTAGGTGAAATGAAAATATTAGTAGAAAGCATCTCAAATAGAGTAACAGTGGCAGAAGACAGAATCAGTGAACTAGAAGATAAGATGCATAACAACTTCATACAACAGAAGAGACTGGAAAAGAGACTCAAAACAAATGATCAGACAATGGGGAAAAGTTCTCAAAGAATAAGAACAAACAAAATAGAAATCTTTGATAAACTCAACAGAAATGACGTAAGAATCATTGGAGTTCCAAAGACACAGGAAGAAACTCTCCAAGACATTTCAATAATCAAGGACATCATTGCAGAGAAACTCCTAGAGCTAAAGAGTGCAATCAACTAAATCCCACATGACTGAAGAATACCAGCCAAAAGAGATCAGAAGAAAAACACCCCAAGACACATCCTAGTCACAGTGACGAACCCCCATAGAGAGATGGAATACTGAAAGCAGAAAGATCAAAAAGGGAAATTACATTAAACAAAGCATCTTTAAGATTTACCACAGACTTGTCACAAGAAACTTTTAAGGCCCAAAGGCAGTGGTGGGTTATAGTGAAAAAACTCAACAAAAATGAATACATTGCCAAGAGTACTTTACTCAGCTAGACTTACATTCAGGTTTGAAAGAAAGATACACAGCTTCATAGACAAACAATAGCTTAGAAACTTAACAGACTCAAAACCAGCCTTAATATCTATTTTTTAACATAATTTTTATTGTGACCAAAAGTGAATAACAAATCTTTCACAGCAATATTTAAGGTACATTGTGACAATGAATCAGGGCCATTTCCACCACCAAGGATATCCTCTCTCCACCCCTTTCCCCAACATATGTCCCATATCTCCCTCCTTTGCCTCCCGGAGTGCTAGTGTAACTGTTCCCCTCTGTGTATAGCTTGTGTATAGATACGATATCAATTCTGTTTTTTTTGACTTTAGGTTTGGTATTTAAGTCTGATCATTTTTTATTTACACTCAATATACATATGGCTGTTTGGTCCTGGTATTATTCATTTTTATTTCCTCCCCCCTCAATTCATGAGGCAGAACAAGATGATTCAAGTTGTGTGGTTCTGTTAGAAAAATACAAAAAAAGAAGAAAAACATAACAACAAAAACAACAACAACAACAAAACAGGGGTCAGAAAGATAGCACAGCAGTGTTTGCCTTGCAAGCAGCCGATGCAGGACCTAAGGTGGTTGTTTTGAATCCCAGCATTTCATATGGTCCCCCATACCTGCCAGGAGCTATTTCTGAGAGCAGATACCCAGGAGTAACTCCTGAGCACAGTCGGGTGTGGCCCCAAAACCAAAATAAATAAATAAATAAATAAATAAATGAAAAGAAAAAAACAGCAAACAGTAAAACACAAAACAATACAAAACAGTAACAACCAAGGAAAGAAAAAGCACCCAATAACAAAAAGAAATCACCAAATAATAACCACAAGAGTGATAAAGAAAGAAAACAAAGAAAAAAGAAGAAAAAGAAAAAGAAAAAATAAAGAAAAAAAGAAAGGAGTGTTGATGTGGTAAGGTTTTGTGATTCCTTTTTTTTTTGTGCATAGGCACAGTAAGTATTGGGAAATTTCCTTGGCCTAAGAGATTCAGGGTTTATCTGCCCTTGAAGCATACTGCCATGGGAACAACTACTGGCTCCATACATGCTCATTACCAGGCCCCAAGGTGTTTTTATGGTGCCAGGAAACTTTCCACTTAGTTGTGGATGATAAAATCAGGCCTTTGTAGTTAGAGATCTTAGTATTTTCACAGGTCATAGGACAAAGTCTAGGATAGCGTCTTTCTTTATGGTTCTAGAAGTTCTGTTCCAGACCCCTGTGTGTCACCAGATGTGACCATTTATTACACACCCATGGCAGATATAGGGAAAAATTGAAAATCTTTCCCCCAAGAACTGGCACAAGACAAGTCTGCCCCAACCCCCACTCCCATTCAATGTAGTATTGGAAGTACTTGCAATAGCAAATAGGCAAGAAGAAGATATCAAGAGCACCCAGATAAGAAAGGAAGAAGTCAAGCTCTCACTGTTTGCAGAAGACAAAATACTATACTTAGAAAATCCAAAAGACTCTACCAAAAAGCTCCTAGAAACAATAGATTCATTTGGCAAAGTGGTAGGCTACAAAATTAACACACAAAAATCAATGGCCTTCTTATATAGCAATAATGATAGAGAAGGACTAGACATTAAAAAAACAATCCCATTCACAATAATATCACAGAAATTCAAACACCTTAGAGTCAACTAAAGAGTTTACCTATACAAAGACCTATACAAAGAAAACTGTAAACATTGCTTCAAAAAATAAAAGAGAACAGTTTCATCCTGTTTCTGGATTAGTAGGATTAACATTAAAAAAATGACAATACTCCCAAAGCATTGTATAGATTTAATGCAATCTCCCTAAGGATACCCATGACATTCTTCAAAGAAGTGGATCAAACTCTCCTGAAATTCATCTGGAACAATAAACATCTACAAACTAAAGCAACCCTTAGGAAAAAGAAGAAGGTAGGCATCACTTTCCTTAACTTTAAATTGTATTATAAAGCAATAATCATTAAAACAATGTGGTACTGGAATAAAGTCAGACCCTGAGACTATTGGAACAGACTGGAATTGTCTGAAAATGGCCTTCATACTTACAATCACTTTATCTTTGATAAAGGGGCAAGAAATATAAAATGGAGCAAGGAAAGCCTATTCAACAAGTGGTTTTGGGAAAACTGGTCAGCCACATACTAACATCATGCACAAAGGTCAAATCAAAATGGATTAAGGACCTGATATCAGACTCGAAACTATAAGGTCTATAGAATAAAACACAGGTTAAACACTCCATGACATTGAAATTGATGGCATCTTCAAGAATGAAACTTCACTATCCAAACAGTTGGAAGCAGAGATAAACAAATGTTATTACATTAAACTGAAGCATCTGCAATTCAAAGGAAACAGTTACTAGGGTAAATAGGTCACTCACAGAATGGGAAAAACTGTTCATGCAACAGTCAACAGATAAGGAATTAATATCTAAGATATACAAGGTACTGACAGAACTTAATAAGAAAATAAATCTAACCCCATCAAAAAATGGGAGAAGAAATGAACATTTCCTGAAAGAAGAAATACAGGTGGCCAAAAGGCACATGTGAAAATGCTCCACATCACTAATCATCTGGAGATGCAAATAAAAATAACAATGAGATATCATCTCATGCCACAGAGACTGGCACACATTACAAAGAATAACCACTGCTGGCTTGGACATGATGAGAAAGGAAATCTCATTCACTGCTGGTGGGAATATTGTCTAGTCTGGCCTTTTCTGAAAACAAAATGGATATTTCTTAAAATACTGGACATTAAGCTCCCATATGATCCAGCAATACCACTCCTAGGGATATTCCTTAGGAGTATACAATACAATAATGCCCTCTGCACTCCTTTGTTCATAGCAGCACTATTTCAAAAAGCCAGAATCTGGAAACAACCCAGATGCCCAACAATACACGAGTGGCTAAAGAATCTGTGGTACATCTATAACAATACTATGCAACAGTTAGAAGAAATAAAGTCATGAATTTGCTTATACATAGATGGATTTAGAAACTATTATGTTGAGTGAAATAAGTCAGAGGGAGATAAACACAGAATAGTCTCACTCATATGTTAAGAAAAATAAAACAGTTTGTTAATAACCAGAGACAGTAGAAATGAGACCTGGAATAACCAGCCCATAATAAGGTTATCACAAAGAGTGGTAATTGCAGATAGAAAATAACTACATGGGGCCGGAGAGATAGCACGGAGATAAGGGTTTTGCCCTGCATGCAGAAGGTAAGTGTTCGAATCCCGGCATCCCATATGGTCCCACAAGCCTGCTAGGAGCGATTTCTGAGCATAGAGCCAGGAGTAATCCCTGAACTCTGCCGGGTGTGACCCCAAAACAACAACAAAAGAAAATAACTATGCTAACTGTTCAATGACAATGATAGAGAAATACAATGCTTATTTTGAAGACAGGAAGGGGCGGGGTAGGAAATCGAGGAACAATGGTGGTGGGTAAATTGCACTGGTGAAGGGTGTGTGTGTGTGTATTTTATGGCTGAAACTCAATTACAAATATGTCTGTAACCATTGTGATTAAATAAAGAAATTACTAAATAAATACTGTGCTGTGGTTTTACATTTGCTGAGATGGCATCGATCTATCACTGATTGAAGAAAAGAGGAATGAAAAAAATCTTGTTAGTTATGTGAACAACATAGCTGTGTATAATTTGGGAAAAATTTTGGCAAGAGGCTTAATTTTGGCCTTGTGTTTAGTATAACTCTGGGGATTAATTAATATATTCCCTTACACATTTCTGAACCTTCTGAAAGAAAGTAAAAATTGTTAACTGGTATTCCCAAGACAATGTCACCAATAAAGAATGGAATTGTTGGAGTCTTAATGAAGATGGGACTGAGAGTCCTCTTCTCTTGACTACAGGTTTTTTGATTGTTTGTTTGTTTGATTTTGGGCCACACCCATTTGATGCTCAGGGGTTACTGCTGGCTATGTGCTCAGAAATCATTCCTGGCTTGGTAGGACCATGTGGCACCTTACCTCTAGCACCAACGCTCTGGCCCCTTGACTACAAGTTTGAAGATGAAACTTAATATGTCATGAAATAAAAACATAGAGATCACTACGGTGGGGTGATATCTATCACTGATGTGTCTGTCCCACTTGAAGTGGTTCTCTAACTTTGATACACATTCGGGTTTTCTCTGTCCTTCTATTTATCTCATTTTTAGAGCAGAATTATGTGAGTTGCTAAATTTTAGAAAAATCAAATGGACTTACTCACTTCAATAATTCTGATTTTCCTTATGGGAAAAAGTCTGTCCTGCTCACCTGTTCACCTCTTCTCATTGACTCTCTATCCAGATGGGCAAGCCTGTTCTTGTCAACCTTGAATGGTTGAGCCTTCTGCTATTATGTTATCCACATTCATTTACAAAATATTGTGATTTGTAACAATTGGCCTTTATAAGTGAGAAGAGTGATTTCTGGGGTTGTAATAAACCACCTATGAATTCTCTAATTGTCTTAATTTTCTAATTGTCTTAATTCTCAAATTGTTGATGTCTCAGGAAGGAGAAAGGGATAATCATGATAATCTTGAAAGACTTTCCTTCCTCTCCCTCTATACAATGTTTTGTTGGCATTATAATGGTCAAAATATTCCTCATGGTCACTAAAGTTGGCTTTTCCAAACTCTCTGATGAAACCAAAAAAGGAGAAGAATCTTATGAAATTTTTTGGTTCTGTTTTATAAAAGGCCACACCTGGTCAAAATCAAGGTTTACTTCTATCAAAGCTTGTGGGACTATATGTGATACTGGCGATTGAACTCAGGTTGGCTATGTGCAAGGCAAGCATCTTCCCTACTGTACTATCTGTCTGGCTCTGGGAAAAATGCTTTTAATAGCAGTGAGTCTACTGGGCTTGACCTAGGGTTTTCTCAACGGTCTTGCTCCATGTCCGGCCAGCATCTGCTTTCCTTTCTTAACTAGTTAGTAATGTAGAGTCACTGGTTCTACCCTAGACATCCTATGTCAGTGACTACATTTTGATAAGATTACCAGGCAACTTATATAATGCTCATATTTATGAATTCTAGTCCAGAAGAGGGGGCTACAAATGAGAGTATGTATGCCAATACAATTCAACCAGTGTTTGCAAAGTGGCTCAGGTTAGAAGACAGACAAGTCTATGCTTAAGTTTTCTGTCTCAGTAGCCTTCTGACTGCACCAAAGTAGAACAACTAAAACTACAAAAGAAAACTTTAGGGTTTCAGACTGCTACCTATCTCCAAGATGTCAAGAGATGAACACATGGTTTGGTGGACAACACTGGAGAAAAAGTCAAAGGAAAGTTCCAAAGGGACATTTCCCCAGATGAAGAAAACTGGAAGGTAAGAAGTAAAAGTCATCCGTGGAGAGAAGATGATGGAGATAAGAGAGAATGATACCCCTGGGGATGGTGCCAAAAGGCCAGGTTGGAGAAAGCAAGTTGGAAAGAGAGAGATGCGGTAAGAGGTGAGGTTAAGAAGAGTCAACACATGACATGGTTGAGTGCCTTGGGCCTCTTGCATGTCCCACAATGGCTAACATACAGGAAACATCCTCATTTTTCCAACAGAACAAAACCTAGTCTATCAACTGAGGTACCCCCAGATCACTCTGTCTTGATGGTTCAATGCCCTGGGCTTCCACACAGCCCTGAGGGAGAGGTCTTCAGCATCTCATTCCCACTTTCCAGCTGGGAAACTGTGTTTAGCAAAGGATCAGGGAGTATGGTGAGGTCACCAAGCTGGGAGGTCATCCCCAGATGGGCCTGGATTTGGATCTCTCTGTCCAAGACTTTGCTTGCATGGATACTGCCTCCCGAGAACACCAGAGAATGGGGGGGGGGTGGCCTTTCCACGTTGAGGAGACCCTGTTCATTTATTTTGGCCACCAAGGAATTCCCATTAGTTTTGTCAACAATTCAAAACATATTTGCGGGGGGGGGGGTTAGAGACCATCTCTGATGTGGTGATATATGTGCCCCAAAATAAGGCTTTGCCTTACTCAGCTTTGGCTGGGACACAAAGTGGGGTTGATGCTGGTGAGAGTAGGGTGGGGGTTTCATCCCAGTGTCTGGAATGACAGATGGTCCATGCCCCTGCACTCTTTATGTTCCTGCCTTTCTGAGGTTTATCCTGCTTGGCTCTTTTTTCCCAAACATCCTCTGAGTTCAACTGTTTCTGCAGCTGCCTGATGCCTGTTCCCCCGGGTGCATGTACTGACCGCTTTAGCCTCAATGCCGCTTCCCAGGCTTCCCTGCTCTGCTTCCTTGGGAGCGTTTCCTAAAGCAGCCCTCCTTGCTGCTGCTGCTGCTGCTGCCTTGCAGGGGTTCCCTGAAAGCAAAGCCTATTATGCTTGAATGCAGGCGACTTATTTTGAAGTAGGACTTGCGATGGTACAAGTATGCTAAGTGTCAAAACCATACCGAGGTATGATCTGAATAGCCACATGGATAATTGTTGTTTCCATTAGGAACATATCCAAGGCATGTAGAAATCTCCCTAAACATTGCTTCCCTGAGGAGTAAATCCCAGGAATCTGTCTGGAGCACCACTGGTTAGATCCAGGAGTCAGCCCAAGCACCTCAACCTTCCCACTTCCCAAAACAAGTTTGCCAGAGTTGTATTTCTCAAATACAGGAGGTGAGAATTCAGCACCTCAATTTCTGAACCCTGGGGTCTATCCTTCCATGACATTTGAATTATTTTCTCTTAGGATGAGAGACTTTTGGGAGTATGTCAAGGCTTCCCCAAATGTGGGGTATAAGTTTCAGGTGGGGTATTCCAGGGTGAGTCTGAGTGACATGAAACCATTCAATTCAAGATGGGCAAGAGAGTAAGCCCAAAAGCCTTCCCAGTTTGAAGCTATTTGAGAGGGTCACTCTATGCATTACTGAAAATCTGGTTTTCATTTGTATTTTGGTTTTGGAGCCTCACCTAGTGTTTGTCATGGAAGCCTACTCTTAGCCCATTTTGCATTTTGCTCCCACACATGTTCAGGGGAACACATAGTGTTGGAAATCAAAATGGGATTAGATATGTGCAAAGCAAATGTCTTAATCTCCATTCTCTCTCTCTCTCTCTCTCTCTCTCTCTCTCTCTCTCTCTCTCTCTCATTACAGGGTTTTGACTTCTTTTGCTGAAATGAACCCTGCAGCAGCACACATGGCACCTGTTTTTCACAAGCTGTGCTGACTTGAAGTACATAGTAATCAGTATTAATAAAACTGCATAACTGCTTTAGTTGCTGTTTGCCTGATGTAGCTATTTCTATCTCTATCGTCGATGTTTTGGTGGAATTACAAAAAAAAAATCCTGTCTTCTTTTTGAAAAATATGTCTTTTAGGGGCCAGAGTGATATTACAGTGTCAAGACACTTGCCTTGCATGAGTTAAATAGAGTATAATCCTTTGCATTCCATATGGTCCCCTAACTTGCCATTGTTAGAAATAAACCCTGAGAACTGTTTGATGTGGCCCAAAACAAAATCAAAGTATTTTATATTCCTTTTTTCTTCTTCCTTTTACTCCTCTTCTTTGTCTTCCTCCTCCACCTCCTCCTCTTTTTTCTCTCCTTCTCCTCATTTTCTCTACTTTATTTGCTTTCTTCTCCTCTTATTCCTCCTCCTCTTTCGTTTTTTCAACTTTACTTACAGAAAATGCTTCATAGAGTTGGCATAATAAATTTATTTCCAGATAAGTGGAAGCAAAGCTATTCAAAATATTAAAAAGTAAAAGAGAAGAAAATTTATAAAATGAAATAAAAGGTGCAGTGGTAGGCGCATTTGTGAAACTTATTGTAACTCTTAATAGTCACCAATACAATGGCAGAAGAATTAATAAGCTCTTGTTTAACCATTCTGTTAAATTGGTGTGTTCCTATAGGGATGATAGTACAAACAAATGAAACTGACCAGAAATTCAAAGCACTATTACTGATACTATGAATTTTAGGAGCATGGTTACAGCTGCCAGGTTTTCCCAGAAAAGGGAGATATGGGGGTGGGTGCCCACACTTATCCAAAAAGAGTCCTAGTAATATCAGACCAACACCTATAGTATTTAAAGTGTGGTTAGGATTGGACTGCCTCGTCGGTGTGGAACAAGCAAAGCCTCATCCATAAACACTGCCGCTTCTGCCTGTGCTAGCCTAGGACAGACCAAGGTTTGATCCCCTGGCAACCCATATGGTTCCCAAAGTTCAGTGCTTTGGATTGCTCAGTAATTCTATGGGGGGCCATGTGGTGCTGGGAATCAAAATGGAATTCCCACGTGCCAACCAAGGTGTTCAACACTTTGAACCATCTCCCTGGTTAGTCTTTTCTTATAATTTATATAATTGCTTTTCTCCCTGTCACTTTATTCTACTTTATCAATTTGTATTTCATCTATGTCAACATTGGGGTTGAGAAATGTTTTTATGTTCCCTTATACCACCTTTTCTTCACAGTTTCTTTTTATTTGGGCATTGTGATTTACAATGTTATTGGCAGTAGAGTTTTGGGCAGGTTTTCCAACTCCACACCCAACACCAGTGTCAGGATCCCTTTACCATTAGCACCAGGTTCTCATCCTCTCATCCCACCCCTTTTTATTTCATTTTTTAATAGACAGACTTTTATTTTATTGTTGTTATACACTTTCCTTATTTGGGAACCACCCCCAAAAGATTTGTTTGGTCTTTCTCTCACGCCTGACTTAGTGATCAGATGATCAGGTGATGCTGGAGATTGAATCGGGGTTAGTAAGTTGCTTTGAACATGCAAACAAGAACTGTGGTCCTGTACTATGTCTCTAGCTCCTCTTATACACATATTTATATACATATACATATTTAACTCAAGGAAATAGCAAGATATTTACCTCCCTCTGAGAAGCAATCTTTGAGAACTTTAATTGAAACTTACTGCCTTACTTATTTGTAATCTGTATCCAGAATTTAGTGAGGTATTCTTGTTGCCATACACATTGGTTGTTAATATAACATATATATAAGAATTAATACTATTGCTTTAGAAATAATCTCCTGTTTATATTTGCCCATGTGTGATTTTGATCCTCTTTGTTCTCAATTTCTTCCTACATATTAGGCTTTCCACCTGGGATCAATTTCATTCTTCCAGAAGTACTTCCTTGAGAATTTCATTTAATGAGCATTCTGCAGAGAGTGCATATTGCAAGCACAGTTGTATCTGAGTGTCCTGATTTTATCTTACATTTTACTATAACATTATAATTAAATTTAAAAATGTGTTTAAATCACTCTTTTCTGTCTCAATAGATGAATTGATTACCTTATTTATAATTTCCTCTTTCACATGGATTTTATAATCAGCTTGTTAGGTTCTTTAAAAAGATTAATCTAGTAAGTCTTTGATTGAGAGTGAATGTGGATGTA
>PVKC010003048.1:20046-33356 GCA_004027635.1 Crocidura indochinensis | reverse complement strand
TGGTCCTATGATATCTAAGATTTCATTTGTGCCGGGTGAAAAGCTCATAGACCTGAACTCTAGACAGTCCCCGGTTTTTCTGGGAGAAAGTTTAGCTACCACTTCCTAACTTGGATGGTGTTATTGTTATTCAGAGTTCATCCTGCTAATTTGAGTCACATCTGTGTTGCTTAGCTGAACTGGGAGCCTCAGCATTCAGCTCTAACTTCTTTTGCTCAGGGGACACATGGTGTGTGTAGGAGCCATCATGCTTTGTTTTTACAAATCAAGCTCTTAATTAATTACTGAACATACTGCAATTCACTAATCAAGCTGTATTTTTGAGACATTTCTGACTGATAAATATCTAGTCATCTGGCTTTGCAATATATCCTCTTGTCCTTGCTTTAGACAAAAATGGTGGGAGTCATTAGGAATGTTTCTTTTTATATGTAATTTGTTCATCATGAACTTGGAAGTAAACCATTTCTTGTGGAACTTAATATTTTTCTGGCTCACTTAGAAAGGCGATATTTTTGCAAAGAAGTCCTGAATGAAAAGTCAAAAAAAATCTTGGGTTCAAATACTGACTTTGCCATTTCAAGCTGCTTGAATTTTTGCTTTCTTCTGTAAATAAGAACAAATAGATGAAACACATGAAGTACCTATGACTGTAAGTGGCATTTTGCTAGCCGTAAAGCTTACATTCATCCCTTTCTTTACCTCTTACTGCAGATATTTATGAGATAGTTAGAGATTTCTAAGTTCTTCAGAAAGGAGAAATGGTGGTTTTCAAGATAAAGGCTCTCTTCCCTTAGATACCAAGGGAGACATTGCATAGTAAACCAGAAACAAAGAAGTAAGTAAAATAATCACAGGCATGCCATACTCACTCTCTATTTTTTTTTTGTTCCTGATTGTGTCAAAAATTTTTCCCAGGTACACAAATTTTATAAGTAGCTTAACCTCTCTTGTGTATCAATATGATTATTGCAAATCTTAGAAAACCTATGTTTTGATGAAATAATTGAATAGGTATAAGAAAAATCTCTAATTTGTCATTATAATTGGGAAATAGTTTATTGTTTCATTGCTGGACAGGAATATTTTAGTAAGCATTTCAACAACATAATTTTAAAAAAGAGCCTCTGAATGAGACTTAAGTTAGAAATATATGTTAGAAACATTTGTTGCCTTATGTCTGCTTTCTGTATTCAAAGTACAGGAGGGGGTGTTGTGTTGATAGTACAGGAGTTAAGAAACATGTCTTACTTATAGTTAATTCTGGTTCAATCCCTGGCACCACATGGTTCCCTATACATAACTTCGTATAGCCCCCGAACACTATTGAAGTGGTCCTAGTTGTCTCCAGCACATCAAAACCAAAGTAATGATACATTTTTGATTTCATATTGAATTACTGGTCAGGCTGGTCAAGAATTGCTGGAAGTGACCACTGAACCACTTAAGCACCAATTGTTTTTATTTTTGGGGGGCCACACCCTGTGGTACTCAGGAGTTACTCTACACTCAGAAATCACTCCTGGCAAGCTTAGGGGCTGTATGGGATGCTGGGGATCGAAGCTGGGTTGACCACATGCAAGGCAAATGTCCTACTCTGCCCTACAATTGCTCTGGCCTCCACTTAAGCACCATTCGGATTATCCCCTCCACTGCATGGAAAAAAAAAATACAAAGTGAACACAAACTAGCCTCTGACCAACAGAGTAACTGTAACTGTAAGCTAAATTCTCTAACTAGAAGCTAGTTTGTGAACTGAAAGCTAAAAACAATGGCAATGCCCAGGCAGATAACTTGGGAGACCTCTACTTTGTGTAAAGACAATTACATTTTGTGTTTTTATTTTTATTTTATTTATTTATTTTGCTTTTTTGGTCCACACCCAGTGATACTCAGGGGTACTCCTGGCTATTTGCTCAGAAGTCGCTCCTGGCAGGCACGGGGGACCATATGGGGAACGGGGGGATCAAACCACAGTCCGTCCTAGGTTAGCGCAGGCAAGGCAGGCACCTTACCTCCAGTGCCACCACCCAGCCCCCTGGGCTCTTCCTATTGTTCCCCATAAGTGAGGAGTGAAATGAAACACCTCCATTTTTAGCCTTTTCCCTGAGGCTGAGCCAACAGTAGAGAATTAGGCTTCTTTCCTCCAAGAGAAATCAGGGGCTAACCCGAAGAACATGAGTATCAATTGGCAATCAGGGGTCCCTCAGTTGCTGGGCATCTCATAGTTTTGAATAGTCAGATCTTTGCCCACCTCTGAGCAGTGTGAGGTTGACATGCAGCAGCAGGGCTTTCAGTGAAGACAACTTCCCTTAGGATCTATTTCCTGGCCCTGCTTCTTAGGAATACTTCCTGGTGCTTTTAAAGTCAAATATGTCTGTGGGCCTTCAGTTAGCAGGAATAATTGAATCTACTGCAACAAATGTGTGTTCCTTAAAAAACAGGTCTGGAGATACTCATAAAAGACCCTAGGAACTGAATTTCCATTTGACCCAGCAATTTCAATTCTTAGAATATATATCCCAAGGACCCTGAACCAAAATGAATAAAAGACATTTGCGCCCGTATGTTCCTTGAAGCTTTATTCGTAACAGCCAAAGTCTGGAAACAACCCATGTCTAAGAATAGATGACTGGATGAATGAAAGAAAATATGGAATATAAACAATAGACTATACTGAGTGAAGTTACTTACAGGGAAAGAGACTGACACATAACCCCTCTCACTTTTGGAATATAAGAAACATAATGGTGGATTATGAAATGCCCAAAAGGGGGCCGGGCAGTGGTGCTGGAGATAAGGTGCCTACCTTGTCTGTGCTAACCTAGGACAGACCGCAGTTCGATCCCCCGGTTCCCCATATGGTCCCCCGTGCCTGCCAGGAGTGACCTCTGAGTGAATAGTCAGGAGTAACCCCTGAGCATCACCAGGTGTGGCCCAAAAACCAAAAAAACAAAACAAAAAAAAGAAATGCCCAAAAGAAGATGGAAACAAAGAGTAAGAGAACTGGTATTCAGTAGGAAACATGCCACCTGAGGGGATAGGACAGGGAGGGGGCTATGTCTATGGTGGAGGAAAGTGTTCAACCCAGGGAAGGAATATATATGTATTTTTTTTTAAAGAAATGAACCTCTATAGAAGCATGCTGGTTGATAGAAAGCAACTGGCAGGGGGAACATTGGTGGAGGGAAGTGTTAGTGATGGAGAGATCTACGTCAAAACTTTGTACACGAAATCCAATCATGAATAACTATAATTTTGTGGTGATTAAATGAAAGAATAAATTTTTATTAAAAAAAAGTCTAGCTCTTGAAAGATAATACAGTAAGGATGGGGCTGACCTTGAATACAACAGACCCACCTTTGACTACTGCCACTTGAGCTTCATTTCTCTGCACCCCTAAGAATCAGTTATTTGTTTGGGGGGGCACATCCTGTTGTGCACTTGCTCCATGAGTTTACATTATAAACTTCTGGGTGAGTGCTCAAGAATTCCTCCTAGTGGGGTTTGGGCAGATCCTACGTGATTGTCGGGGACTGAACCCAAGTTCACCAGGTAATAGGTAAATGCTAGCCTTTAGTTCTCCCTGGTCCTAGTACCTCTCTTTCTAATAACTATCACTAGTGCTCATTGGCAGCTAGCATGTCTTGATAGTTTCTGGGGGAAAGTCATTGTTTTCATATTATTTCTTTTTCTCCCAGACCATCACAGCACATGGCTGCTCAGTCATTTTTGTTTTGTCTTGTTTTGTTTTGGGGCCACATTCTGTAACGCTCAAGGGTTCCTCCTGACGATGCACTCAGAAATCGTTCCTGGCTTGGGGGACAATATGGAATGCCTGGGGATTGAACCATGGTCTGTCCTAGGTCAGCTGCTTGCAAGGCAAACGTCCAAATGCTGTGCCACTGGGAGGTCTGCTAATCTGAACTTGCCTCTAACCTCTTCACAGAGGGTCTTCCAAGTGGCTGGTGTTTATATTCTAACCATTTCTGTAGCAGAAGCTAAATTGAATGAAAGAGATTTGACCACAACCAGAGAATTCGCATCATAAACCACCCCCTCCCTTATGTTTCATCCAGATTAGATACTGAAAGTATTTCTCTCTAACATAAAAATAAGTCTGAGCTCAAATTTGAAACTTTAGAGCATGAACTTGAAAGTGAGGGACTTTCTCATGTAGTAACATTTATTATTTCATTTATTTAGGTTTTGGGGACACACCCAGCAATGCACCGGACTTACTCCTGGCCCTGTACTCATGGTATTATTCCTGGAAGGTTCAAAGAACCATGCTGAGTATTGAACTTACATCAGCCATGTAGAAGACCAACACCTAACTCGCTCTGCTGTTGCTTTGGCCCCTCTTTCAGCAACATGAAACATTGATGAATGCATTTGAGAAACTGGCCAGTGAGGGCACAAGAGGTGGATGGAAAGCACTGGCAGATGCCAATAAGACTTCATCTTAAATATAAGAGGGACAGTAGAAAAAAGACTGGATGTTTCTTTTGGGGGGGTTGGTTTGGGGTCTACACTTGGAAATGTTCAAGGTTTACTCCTGGTTTTGTGTAGATCACTCCTAGAAGTACTTAGGAGACCATATAAAGTGCCAAAGGTTGAAGCCAGCCAGGTCAGCTGTATGCAAAGGAAGTATCCTACCCACTGTACAATCTCTCTGGCCAAAAGGTTGGGATGTTGTGTGAGAACATGATTGTAGAGGATGTGTACAAAATTTGAATTGATTCTTAATGTGATGGATGACCTTTGAATGACGTGTGTGGATAACATGGTAAGATATGCTTTTTAATTTGGCTAAAACAAGATGGTAGAACTAGACGTAGAAACAGAAGTAAGAATTTTTTAGGGAGCCAGACAAGAGAAAGTGGTAGGCTTAAAGATTAAGCATACTTAGGATGGAGTCTCCTATTTTGGAGTCAGCAGAGTTGGGTCCCAGCAGTGGTTGCTAGAACACAAGAGCACAGGAACATGAATAAATCTACTTCAGCTATCTATATAGAAGGTTTGGCAGGAAAAAGTACTGATGCAGAAAACTTGAAAAAGCAGAGAACATATACACTTGGAGAGCAGAGTATTACAGAGCTGAGGAGAGGAACTATTTCAAAGCTAGTGTTGCTGAAAGCTATGTGTCAGGGACCAAAACTTTTCTCTTAGACTAATTAGCAAACAGGCTTTTGTAGGGACATGTCAATGCACCATGGTGAGAAAATCAGTTTGTGTTAGGCTGATGAACATAAGAAAAGAAGTGAATAATTTAAATATATCTAACTCCTTTCAGATGCTTGGCTTTGAAAGAAAGAGGGGAAAAGAGCAGGAATCAAGAAAATCTTGGGTTTTAGCACTAAGTCTAGAAAAAGAAGGGTAGAAGATAAAAAGATTCTCTTTTGTTCTTTTAAAAAATATTTTATTGGGGCCTGGGAGATAGCATGGAGGTAAGGCGTTTGCCTTTCATGCAAAGGGTTATCGGTTCGAATTTCGGTGCCCCATATGGTCCCCCGTGCCTGCCAGGAGCAATTTCTGAGCATGGAGCCAGGAGTAACCCCTGAGCACTGCCAGGTGTGACCCAAAAACCACAAAAAACATTTTTTTTATTGAGCCAGAGAGAGCATGGAGTAAGGGCATTTGCCTTGCATGCAGAAGGATGGTGGTTTGAATCCCAGCATCCCATATGATCCTGTGAGCTTGCCAGGAGCTATTTCTGAGTGTAGAGCCAGGAGTAACCTCTGAGCACTGCTGGGTGTGACCCAAAAACAAACAAACAAACAAACAAAAATTTATTGAAACCATGTGATCTACATTGTCCTTCACAGTTGAATTTCAGATATACAGTGAATCAGAACTATTTTTACCACCAGTGTTGACATCCCTTTACCAGTGTTTCCAGAGTACATCATATACCACCACCTTTGCCACTTGGCCTGCCAGTATATAACCGGTCCATTTAAGTTTAGATAGCTAAAGTTTAGGTCTCTCAATTCTATTGCTGACTTTGGCTTGGTTATTTAGTTCTGTCTTTTTTTCCTTCATAATACACCTGAGACCACTTGGCCTTTGGCCCCCAATCTTTATTTTTTTTCTTTTCTTCATTCATTTATTTGTTTGCTTTTTTTGGGGGGGGGCACACCCTGCAGCTCTCAGGGGTTACTCCTGGCTCTGTAGTCAGAAATCGCTCCTGGCTTGGGAGACCATATGGGATGTTGGGGATTGAACCTGCTTCTGTCCTGGATCAGCTGCATGCAAGGCAAACTCCCTACCACTGTGCTACCATTCTGGCCCCTCTTTTTTTTTTACTTTTATAGAAAAATGCTGAAAAATGAGGTAAAAACAAAATAATCCACATTCTTTATCTGTGAAAAAGGCAGGAGCCACTATTTAAAAGAGAAAAAGAAGAAGAAAGGAAAAAGAAGGATTGGCAGTTTTTGCATAGCTAACAGCAAAAGTTGGGGGAAAATAGAAAGGAAAAACGTTTGGCCTAAAAACAGGAGACCTTATCCATGAGCATCCTGCCATAAAACCAACTACAGTCTCTGGGCATACAAAGTTGTCTAACCCCAGAGTCTTTCTTCATGGTTCCAGGAGAGTTCTCAATTTTCTTAAAGGGAAAAGAAAGACTTAGATTCAGGTTACAGACATCCAAGTGGTGAGATTCCTTTTAGCTAGGTAGGACAGTCTCCTCCATCATAGCTACAAGAAAGCAAATGAATGGCTGTAGATACTGCTTCCTTTCCAGGCTGGGCTGCATGCAATTAAGGGGGCTCTTATCTCTTGAGGCTGTCTTTTTGAGTTTAGAATGAGGTCACTTGTCAAATTGTGGTTAAGGTGAGGAATTTGTGGTCAACTTAGGTTGAGGTGAGGGATTTGTGGGTTGGGGAAGAATGAAGATGTTTTGCAAAGACTTCTGTAGAAAGTTAGAGTGGGGATGATAATAGAAACACAGGACGGAGTTCCTGTTCTTAGATGGGATGAGTACAACTTTTGTTATGAATGAGATGGTATCTGGGAAGTGTATGTGGTACAAAACATGTTAACAAATCTAGCCACTGTAATGAACAGCCTGAGCTATTTTCTTCACCTATTTGGCTCTATAGTGCTAGTTCTGGCTTCTTTGATACTTTGCCCTCTTCTATTTCATTGGACCCACTTTATTTCCCTCCTACCATTTCTAGGCTCTTGCTTTCATCTCTTCACTTTCTCCCTCTTAATTCTTTTATTTTCTTGGATGTCTCTTTGAAATCTTCTCTTCTAAACTGGTCTGGTTCTCAGCATCATCTCGATTTTCCTGTAAAACAGCTCCTTACTGAGTAATACCAGGGCTAAGAAATCTACCAAAATGCTCAAATTTGCAAAGCTGATCTTTTTGTTTGTTTGTTTTGCTTTGCTTTGTTTATGGGCCACATCCATTGACACTCAGGAGTTAGTCCTGGCTATGTGCTCAGAAATCGCTCCTGGCTTGGGAGGACCATATGGGATGCCAGGGGATCGAACTGAGGTCTGTCCTAGGCTAGCGCTTGCAAGGCAGATGCCTTACCATTAACACAACCACTCTGGCCCCTGCAAAGCTGATTTGTATCTGAAATCCTAATTTTTGCCTTGTTAATGTTCCAGTTCTATGAATATAATTAGTTTAAAGCAGTGGTCCTCAAACTACAGCCAGCGGGCCACATACTGTATTTGTTCCCATTTTGTTTCTTCACTTCAAAATAAGATATATGCAGTGTGCATAGGAATTTGTTCATAGTTTTTGTTTTTACTATAGTCCGGCCTCCAACGATCTGAGGGACAGTGAACTGGCCCTCTGTTTAAAAAGTTTGAGGACCCCTGGTTTAAAGGTTCAGACTCGCTCATGGTAATTCATAAAGTAGAAATCTAAGAAATATTTATGGTTCTAGAGTGGTTGAGATTGTTAGTTTGTCTTCCATATTTGTAATTGCCAACTCTTATTTTAGGCCAATCTGTCTTTACCAACCACTGTTTTGTAGCAGAGAAAACTAGGGTTGTTCATGATTTGGTCTCTGCGTTGCTGTCAAAGAACCTTGCATATATTTGTCAAGTGACTGTCCCTCCAACTTAAGCCCTTAGCTTAGTTTAAGACCCTTTCTCCATGCCCCATGATTGGCATCTTGGCCTTGGTGATCTCTACTTCAGATTATGTGAACAGGGGGAAGTTGCCCATATTTATCTCAGTTTCTTTTCTCTTTGATTGGCTCAGCTTTCCCCCAAATACCACCCCAGGGGCCTACCCATGTTCTCCTCCTCTAGTGCCTCTTCTGGATAAATAACACAACTTAAAATTTGTGACACAGTAAAAAAAATCCACAAGAACTGATTTTTAAACATCATAGAAAATAAATCTGCTCCATTCAAGAAATGATAATCTGGGGAAAGGTTAAGTGGTAAAGTGTATGCTTTGCATGCATGAGGCCCAAGGTTTAATCCCTGGTGATCCCAAAGTATATTCTGTGAGGTTGATAGTGCATATCACAAAAGTTAAACCTTTCATAGTGCTTATCAGGAATGCATTTTCGGGGATAACTAGAATATATTTCAACTCAGTTATGAAGGTGTGACTTCCTTGCTGCCCTCTTCCCAGGGAATGGCAGGAAAGCCTTTTAGAATTCTGAATGATGCCAAGAATGAGGGTATGAAACCTGGCAGAGGAATATGTGGGTGAACCAGACATCTAAGCTGCTTCTCTGTACTCTAGAAGTTTGCTTAAAAAAATATACACACAGAGATGGAGGGACAAATGACTGAGTAATTTTTCCCCCTGACCAACAGATCTGCTCGTTAGCAACTTGAAAGGACGCCTAGATTCAAAATAGTATTAAACAAGTGTTGCTTCAATATGAGATTATTATGTTTCTCTTCTGCATCCAAATACTAATTGCAACCTTGCTGCGCGCACATGGTATTAGGGCCAGCATAGCCATGGAAACAGAATGCAAGGTGCACTGCAGGTCTCTTCCCTGCCATGATGAGGGTTTTTCCAGGGCCCCAACGTCCAGCTCCAAAGAAGAGAATTGGGTGGCATTGCTTTAAGCAATTTGACCGTGCAGATCCTGTTATCTTTGATCTTTTTTTGGTGTTTATCTCTGTAATTACTTTCAATCCAGAATGTCGTGTTAATTCATAGACAAAAATCAGAGAGCACAATTAATATTTCAATAGGCACTTTACAATGGCCATAATAAAAACTTTTGTGTACCTATAATTGGGCTGATTTTTCAAACACCAATGTTAAACATCTATGTAAATGGCCTCCCCAAGGTTTTTGACTTGAGGGGAAAGGAAAAAAAAATCTCTCTAAATGAGTCCCTTAAAGTCACCTTCTTGGCTTTGCTTGATAATTGTAATGCAAAATAATAAACAGTAAAGTGCAAAAGTACAACACTTGTCGGATGATAGGGTGCCATTTATCTGAAGATAATTAGACATTTAAAACCTACCAATTAAAAAAAAAAGCAGTGTGCTTGCAGTTAACTCACAGAAATAAACTTCTATTTGTGTGTGCTGTGCCTTCATTGGAAATAGACCCACAGCTTGCGCAGCCCCACGGGCTCTGTGTTTTGTGTGTAGGAAGTGAGGTGCAGATTAAGAGTTCATAACCCAGCCTATCTTTCTCTAAAAGCAAAAGTGTTTTGTAGAGGTTTGCGGTAAATGGAGGAACCATATGCCATTGTTAAAAAGAAGGGAAACAGTTTTGTTGGCGGAAAGACTCATTACTATTGGGAAGAGTGAGGTGTGAACAGAGCTCTGTGCAAGTCTGCTTCTGGATTAGGTTGCAAAGAACAGGAGAGACTAAGAATTTTGCCTCCACCAAATGCAGGCCCCAAGGCATGGAACTTTGCTTTCCAAGTTCAAGAAATAAAATTCATCTTCTCAAGGATTTATCAATCAAGAGAACATAAAGTACACAAAAAGCAATAAGGAAGCCCTGTAGCTTTCTCAGATATGCAAGATATGATGTGTCATTGAGAAAGCAGGAGATCTTTCTGGACACTTGAACAATAAATATATTGCTATTACTCTGGTCAATTTTTGTTGTTTTGTTTCATTACTCTTAATACTATATCCATTTATGGATTCATTTCTGCATTTATCAAACATTTATAAGGCACCTATTTGATTTTGGTGAGACATCCTAGATGCTGGCAATTCAAATATAAATTAAGATCTAAGATATAAAACATAAATAAAAGCAAGTAATTCGGGGTCCGAGCAATAGCACAGTGGTAGGGTGTTTGCCTTGCATGTGGCTGATGGGAGAGAGACCTGGGTTCGATTCCTGACATTCCACATGGTCCCCCCCAAACTTGCCAGGAGCTGTTTTTTGAGCACAGAACTAGTAGTAACCCCTGAGTGTTGACAGGTGTGGCCTCAAAACCTAAATAAATAAATAAATAATGATAAGTATAAAAGCTAGATAATTCAGGTCAAATAGGGGAAATTTTGAGTCATTTCTATATAATATGCAAT
This sequence comes from Crocidura indochinensis, assembly GCA_004027635.1. Taxonomy (NCBI): domain Eukaryota; kingdom Metazoa; phylum Chordata; class Mammalia; order Eulipotyphla; family Soricidae; genus Crocidura; species Crocidura indochinensis. Next base: position 22,861 of record PVKC010003048.1, on the reverse strand, counting down.
GGAAGCAGGAAAGAAAATTACTGTTTGCTGCTGTAAAGAAAGAATTTATAATAACAGGCAATGTTTGAATTCTGTGTAAACAGACTCTGGAGTGCAAATTGGCTTTGTTGATGGGTAAAGAGTCTGAAGATGGTTTGTGGAGATGGTGACATTTGTTGTTCATTGGCTGTTGATGACTGCAAATAACTATGGCTAGATGCTAGACAGTTTTCCTGCTTACTTTTCCTTTAGTTTTTGGTTTTTGTTTTTTGGGTCACATCCAGCATCGCTCAGGGGTTACTCCTAGCTCTACACTCAGAAATCGCCGTGGCAGGCATGGGGAACCGGGATTCGAACCACCATCCTTCTGCATGCAAGGAAAATGCCTTACCTCCATGCTATCTCTCCAGCTCCTTACTTTTCCTTTAAATAGAATTTCTCCAACTTGGTCTACTAAAGAAAGGGAGGGATTATTGATATAAATATTATAAAGGTTTGGGTATTAATTTCAGCCAAATTTATGTAATCAGATCAATCCTGTCTCTCTAATTTCCTTTTCTGTGTCTTGGTTCCTTTCTTAGGGTTATATGCTCTAAACCTAGCTAAACTAGATAGAATGTGGGTTTTTGGGAGGAATTATTTTTCAAAAGAAAAAGTGGAATGTTGTTACTGAATTATTCACCAGATTCCCAGAACAATTTATTAAATACTGAACCATTTGATTTTTATACCAAAATTTTAGAACAGCCAGTATTCTTGACTCTATATGTGGTTATATTTATGAACTAATTCATCCAATAGATATTTATTGGATGCTAACCATGTGCTAGGTACTTTTCCAGTCATTTCTGTATATATCTTGATATGTTTTTATTTCACTTTGCAATTTGTTTTATTGTTTGTTGAGTCAATGTTTCAAAAAATGTGGAACTCATACTTCTAAGGATACTGAGATTATTTTAGATCTAGAAATACCCACTGTTGCATAAAGGAGTATGGGTGGTTCTTTTCTTTCAGTTCTTTTTCAATTCTTCTGATTCTGTCAAAGGAAAGTCTATGAAATACTTAGAGATCTACTTAACACTCTTCATGAGAAGAAGAGTAAGAGTTTCATTCAGAACTTCAGGGGGTTCCAAGCTTAGTTTCAAGTGAATGACAGTGTTTGACTTATTTTACTTCAACAATTGTACAGCTTGACATAATTTAAAATATAGTTTATAAAATTATCAAAAATTAGTTTTAGTGTGCAAAGCCAGTAATGGTTGCTAGGGGCTGCTGAGGTCTCCTGCTTCATCAGCAGACCAAGAAAAAACAACAAGGACCCAGTATCAAAGCTTTGTATTCTGAGTTAGGAAACCCAAAGAAGCCTAGCCATGAGTGTCTTAACTCTAGTCACTCAGCCATCCAACACACAAAATACACCTCCAGACGACAAGAGTCACCATGGACAAGGAAAGCAGAAGTCCACCATGTTCAGTAAGTAAAGTTCTGAAGATCCAACCAGTGTTAACCAGCAAGATAATATCTCTAATAAGGACTATAGAAAAAAATACTGAGGATGTTTAGAAAATTCAAAGTAATCAGAGGATGAACAGCCAATAAAAAAAACAAGAGGATGAGAGCAGAAATAAAGAAAAGTTCAAACAGAATGAGAGAACGGAAAACTTGGTAGATGAAATAAAAAAACTCACTAGAAGGCCTCATCAAAAGAGTAATAGATTCTGAAGACAGAATCAAGAAGCTTGAAGATGAGGCACAAAAAAACTCTAGACAACAGCAAAAGATGAAAAATGCCTGAACATAAACAAAAAAAATGATGAGAACTTTGGGATAAATTCAAGAACAACATAAGAACCATCACAGAGGGAGTGGAATACAACCTTTACAAAGAAAAAATAAAGATATCATTTCTGGAAAGTTCCCAGAGATGGAAAGCACATGTATCCACATTTTGAAAGCTTGAAGAGTATTAGCTAAAAGAGATCCAAATAAAAATACTCCAAGCCACATACTAATCAGAATGACAAAAACCATGAACAGAGATAGAATACAGAATGTAACAAGATCAAAGAAGAAAATCACATACACAGGAGTGTTCTTAAGATTTATAGCAGATTTACTAAAGGAAACCCTTGGGGCCTGAAAATAGTAGTGGAATATTTTGAATAAAACTCAACAAAATAAATATCTCACCAATAATTCTTTACCCATCCAGACTCTTATTCAGATTTAAAGAAATGATACACAAAATTACAGAAAAACAAAAGCTCAAAAACTCAATAGACTCAGAATAATCTTTACAAGGACTAATGGGGCTAATTTTAAGAAAAAATGAATCACATGAATATGCCAAACTCCTGCAGAAATATGGCACAAAACTCCATGTTAATAGTCTCTCTCAATGTCAATACACTAAATGTATCAATTAAGAGACACAAAATGGCAGGATGGATTAGGAAGATCAGCCCAATATTCTTCTACCTGCAAAAAATCATGAACAATCAGAGAAAATAAATAAGATAATAAAATAAATAAATATTCAAATAAAATAAATCATAGAAATCAATGAAAAACAATCAGAGAATCAAAGTCAAAGATTTAAAAATTCCTCAACAATCCCACCAAAAAGACCAGGGTGGCCATATTAGTATCAGATAATGTAAAATTTAGGCTGAAAAGGCTATGAGGGACAGTGAAGATCATTTCTTTCTTTCTTTCTTTCTTTCTTTCTTTCTTTCTTTCTTTCTTTCTTTCTTTCTTTCTTTCTTTCTTTCTTTCTTTCTTTCTTTCTTTCTTTCTTTCTTTCTTTCTTTCTTTCTTTCTTTCTTTCTTTCTT
>PVKC010003048.1:0-19946 GCA_004027635.1 Crocidura indochinensis | reverse complement strand
GGTTCTTGGGCCACACCCAGCAACACTCAGGGGTTCCTCCTGGCCTATGCTCAGAAATTGCTCCTGGCAGGCTCGAGGGACTATATGGGATTCTGGGATTAGAATCACCATCCTTCTGCATGCAAGGCAAACACACTATCTTCATGCTATCTCTCCAGTCCAAAGGTCATTTCTTAATGATCAAGGGATATGTACATCAAGAAACTCACACTCCTAAATATGTACATATATACATATTTATATATAAATATACATATATACATACACATATATGTATATATAAATATGCATACATATGTATACATACATACATATTTATATATATACCTAATGATAGACCAGTCAAATATATTTAGCAATACTTTTATGTTTATATTTACATTATATGTATGTTTATATATTATATGTATGTTTATATTATATTTTAATATAAATATTTAATATTATATTATATATTATATGTATGTTTATATTATATTTTATATTTATGTTTTTTCTTTATTTAGACATCTTGATTATAAATATGATTGTGATTAGGTTTCAATCATGTAAAGAACACCCCCTTCACCAGTGCAATATTCCCACCAACAATGTTGCAAATCTCCCTCCATCCCACCCCACCCCCACCTGTACTCTAGACAGGCTTTCCAGTTCCCTCATTCATTCACATGCTTATGGTAGTTCTCTGTGTAGTTATTTCTATAACTGCACTCACCACTCTTTGTGCTGCGCTTAATGAAGTGAACTGGAAGTTCCAGCCCTCCTCTCATTGTCTCTGAGGATTGTTGCAAAAATGACTTTTATTTTTCTTAAAACTCATAGATGAGTGAGACTATTCTGCGTCTCTCTCTCCCTCTCACTTATTTCACTCAGCATGATAGACTCCATGTACATCCATGTATAGGAAAATTTCATGACTTCATCTCTCCTGATGGCTGCATAATATTCCATTGTGTATATGTACCACAGTTTCTTTAGCTATTCGTCTGTTGAAGGGTATCTTGGTTGTTTCCAGAGCCTGGCTATTGTGAATAGTGCTGCAATAAATATAGGTGTGAGGAAGGGGTCTCTGTATTGTATTCTTGTGTTCCCAGAGTATATAGTAGAAGTGGAATAGCTGTGTTGAATGGGAGCTCAATTTCCAGTTTTTGGAGGAATCTCCATATCATTTTTCATAGAGGTTGGACTAGACGGCATCCCCACCAGCAATGCGTAAGTGTTCCTTTCTCTCCAAATCCCTGCCAGCACCAATTGTTCTCATTCTTCGTGATGTGTGCCATCTCTGTGGTGTGAGATCGAGAACGTATCTCATCGTTGTTTTGATTTGCATCTCCCTCATGATCAGTGATGAAGAGCATTTTTTCATGTGTCTTTTGGCCATTTTTATTTCTTTTTTATCAAAGTGTCTGTTCATTTCTTCTCCCCATTTTTTGATGGGATTAGATGTTTTCTTCTTGTAAAGTTCTGTCAGTACCCTGTATATTTTGGATATTAGCCCTTTATCTGATGAGTATTGGGTGAATAGTTTCTCCCACACGGTGGGTGGCTCTTGTATCCTGGGCACTATTTCTTTTGAGGTGCAGAAGCTTCTCAGCTTAATATATTCCCATCTGTTGATCTCTGCTTCCACTTGCTTGGAAAGTTCAGTTTCCTCCTTGAAAAAATGCCTTGAGTCTCAATGTCATGGAGTGTTTTACCGACGTGTTGTTCTATATACCTTATGGTATCAGGTCTGCTATCAAGGTCCTTAATCCATTTGGATTTTACCTTCATTCATGATGTTAACTGGGGGTCTTTGTTCGCTTTTTTGCAAGTGGCTAATCAGTTCTGCCAGCACCACTTGTTGAAGAGGTTTTCCCTGCTCCACTTAGGATTTCTTGCTCGCTTGTCAAAAATTAGGTGATTGTATGTCTGGGGAAACTTGTCTGAGAACTCAAGCCTATTCCACTGATCTGAGGGTCTATCTTTATTCCAATACCATGTGTTTTGATAACTATTGCTTTGTAGTACAGTTTAAAGTTGGGAAAAGCAATGCCTCCCATTTCCTTTCCCCTAGGAGTGTTTTAGTTATGCGAGGGTGTTTATTGTTCCAGATGAACTTCATAAGTGTTTGACCCACTTCTTTGAATAATGTCATAGGTATCTTTAGAGGAATCTGTACAATTCTTTGGGGAGTATTGCCATTTTTTTTTTTTTGGTTTTTGGGTCACACCCAGTGATGCTCAGGGGTTACCCCTGGCTGTGCGCTCAGAAGTCATTCCTGGCTTGGGGGACCATATGGGACACCGGGGTATTGAACTGCGGTCCATCCAAGGCTAGCGCAGGCAAGGCAGGCACCTTACCTGTAGCGCCACCACCCGGCCCTGAGTATTGCCATTTTAATGATGTTAATCCTGCCAATCCATGAGCAGGGTATGTGTTTCCATTTCCGTGTGTCCTCTCTTATTTCTTGGAGCAGGGCTTTATAGTTTTCTTTATATAGGTTCTTTACTTCTTTGGTCAAGTTGACTCCAAGATATTTGAGTTTGTGTGGCATTAATGTGAATGGGATTGCCTTCTTGACGTCCATCTCTTTCCTATCATTATTGGTGTATAAAAAGGCCATTTATTTCTGTGTGCTAATTTTGTAGCCTGCCACCTTGCTATATGAGTCTATTGTTTCTAGATGCTTTTTGGTAGAGTCTTTAAGGTTTTCTAAGTAGAGTATCATGTCATCTGCAAACAGTGAGAGCTTGACTTCTTCCTTTCCTATTAGGATTCCCTTGATATCTTTTTCTTGCCTGATCGTTATAGCAAGCACTTTCAGTACTATGTTGAAGAGGAGTGGTGAGAGCAGACAGCCTTGTCTTGTACTGAAATTTAGAAGAAAGACTTTTAGTTTTTCTCCATTGAGGATAATATTTGCCATTGGTTTGTGGTAGATGGCTTTAACTGGATTGAGAAAGATTCCTTCCATTCCCATCTTGCTGAGAGTTTTGATTAAGAATGGGTGTTAGACCTTATCAAATGCTTTTTTGTGTCTATTGATATGATCATGTGATTTTTATTTTTCTTGTTTTTGATGTTATGTATGATATTGATAGATTTACAGATGTTAAACCATCCTTGCATTCCTGGGATGAAACCTACTTGGTCGTAGTGCATGATTTTCTTTTTTTTTTTGGTTTTTGGGTCACACCCGGCAGTGCTCAGGGGTTACTCCTGGCTCCATGCTCAGAAATTGCTCCTGGCAGGCACGGGGGACCATATGGGGCACCGGGATTCGAACCAATGACCTTTTGCATGAAAGGCAAACGCTTTACCTCCATGCTATCTCCTGGGCCCATGCATGATCTTCTTGATGATGCATTGGATCCTATTCGCCAGGATTTTGTTGAAGATCTTTGCATCTGCATTCATCAGGGATATTGGTCTATACTTTTCTTTTTTGGCAGCATTTCTGTCTGGTTTTTGTATCAAGGTGATGTTGGCTTCATAAAAGCTGTTTGAGAGTGCTCCGTTTTTTCAATTTCATGGAAGAGCCTGGCTAGGATTGGTAGTAGCTCCTCTTGAAAGGTTTGAAAGAATTCATTTGTAAGTCCATCTGGGCCTGGGCTTTTCTTTTTGAGCAGATGTTGGATTACAGTTTCAATTTCCTCAATAGTGATGGGGGTGTTTAGATATACTATATCCTCCTTACTTAACTGTGGAAGGTTATAAGTGTCCAAGAATTTATCCATTTCTTCTAGGTTCTTATGTTTAGAAGCATAAAGTTTTTCAAAGTAGTCTCTGATTACCCTTTGGATCTCTGAAGTATCTGTCATGATATCCCCCTTCTCATTTCTAATATGGGCTATCAGGTTTCTCTCTCTTTGTGAGTTTTGCCAATGGTCTATCAATCTTGTTTATTTTTTCAAAGAACCAACTTCTGCTTTTGTTGATCTTTTGGATTGTTTTTTGGTTTTTCACTTCATTGATTTCTGCTTTCAGTTTTGTTATTTCCTTATGTCTCCCTATTTTTGGCTCCTTTTGTTGGACATTTTCTAATTTTATGAGCTGTGTCATTGAGTTATTCAGGTCTGCCCCTTCTTCCTTCCTGATGTGTGCTTATGAAGCTATGCATTTTCCTCTTGGGACCGCTTTTTGCTGTGTCCCATAGATTCTGGCAGTTTGTGTTTTCATTATTATTTGTTTACAGGAAAGTTTTGATTTCCTCTTATTTCATCTCAGACCCACTGGTTATTAAGTAGCAGGCTGTTTAATTTCAAATTGTTAAAGTTTTTCTTCTGTGTGGTTTTGTATTTCACATCTAATTTCAGAGCCTTGTGGTCAGCAAAGGTAGCCTGCAAGATTTCTATCCTCTTGATTTTATGAAGGTATGTTTTATATGTCAGCATGTGGTTATCTAGAGAATGACTCATGTACATTGGAGAAGAATGTGTATCCAGGATTTTTGGGGTGGAGTGTCCTATATACACCTATTAGTCTTCTTTCTTCCATTACTCTTTTCAGGAATAGTATGTTTTTGTTGGGCTTCTGTCTGGTTGACCTATCAAGTCTTGACAGGGCCATGTTGAGGTCTCCCACAATTATAGGGATATTGTTGATGTCTTCTTTCAGATTTGTCAGTAATTATATTATATAATTTGCTGGTCTCTCATTGGGTGCATATATGTCTAATAGCCTGATTTCTTCCTGTTGCACATATCCCTTGATTAGTACATAGTGTTCTTCTTTGTCCACTTTTCTGAGTATAAAGTTGGTGTCATCAGATATTAATATGGCCACCCCAACTTATTTGAGGGTGTTGTTTGCTTGGATGATTTTCCTCCAGCCTTTGATTTTGAGTCTATGTTTGTTCTGACTATTCAAATGTGCTTCTTGTAGGTAGCAGAAGGTTGGATTCATCCTTTTGACCCATTTTGCCACTCTGTGTCTTTTAATTGGTGAATTTAGTCCATTGACATTGAGGGAGATGATTGTCATAGGATTTAATGTCATCTTTGTAGATAAGTTTGCTGTGTTTGTTGGTCTCTCTTGTCTTAAAGTAGACCTTACAATTTTTCCTTTAAGGCTGGTTTTTCATCTGTGAAGTTTCTGAGCTTTTGTTTATCCATGAAGCTATGTATCCTTCCTTCAAACCTGAACATGAGTCGGGCTGGGTGCAGTATTCTCGGTGAGGCATGCATTTCATTCAGTCTTGTCACAATATCTCACCACTGTCTTCTGGTCTTGAGAGTTTCTTGTGACATGTCTTCTGTAAGTCTTAGAGGTGCTCCTTTGAATGTAATTTCCCTTGTTTATGCTGCTTTCAGTATTCTATCTCTATCTGTGGGATTTGTCATTGTAACAAGGATGTGTCTTGGGGTGTTTTTTGGAGGGGTCTCTTTTAGCTGGCATTCTTTGGGCATGCAGGATTTGATTGCATGTAGTCTTTAACTCTGGGAGTATCTCTTTGATAATGTCTTTGACAGTTGATTCTTCCTGGAGATCTCCTACCTGGGCCTCTGGGACTCCAATGATTCTTATGTTGTTTCTGTTGAGTTTATCAAAGACTTCTATTTTCATCTTTTCACATTCCTTGAGTACTTTTTCCATTGCCTGATCATTTGTCTTAAGATTCTTTTCCAATTTCTTCTGCTGTGTTGAGTTTTTCTGCATCTCATTTTCCAGCATGTTGATTCTGTTCTCAGCTGCTGTTACCCTCCTGGCGAGGCCATCCACTGAGTTTTTCAGTTCAGCTACCGTGTTTTTCAGATCTGTTATTTCAGTTTGGAGTTTTCTGATTTCTGTCTTTGTGTTCTGTTCAGATAGATCTATGCTTTTTTTGAGTTCTACAAACATCTTCCATATTGCTATTCCAAACTCCTTATCTGAGAAGTTAATTAGATGGTTGGAGTTTTTTAGGTCATCCGAACTATAGTCTTTATTCTCTGTGCATGGTGTTTGCCTGGGAGGTCTCCCCATTTTCATGCTTGTAGTGTGATTTTTTCTGTGTATTGTGGTGGGGTTCATTGGTTAGAAAAAGTGAGCGACTCCGAAGTGAAGGGGAGTGGCCAAGCTCTTCTGGAGCCTCTGGGAGTGCTATTTTTCTGGGTCCTTTTTGGCCCACTCCCAAGAGGTTTCAGAGATAGGACAGTGGAAAAACACCCACAGGCAACACTCACAGTCGGGAATCACTGGGTGGGTGTAGATTTTTCCACTTTTAGCAACTGTTAATAGACTTAAATAAATAAGTTGTAGACTTCAAAAGTGCTCTTTTAATAGATCAACTAGATTAAAGCCTAGTAAGGAAATACTTGCTTTGAAGGAAGAGTAATGGAAGTGTGTATATATTGACTTTTCATTCTCAAAGGCCAATTACATACTTTTCTTGAATGTACATTAGTCATTCTCCAAGATAGACCACATGTAAGAACACAAAAGATACCTTCACAAAGTCAAGAAGATAAAAATAATGCCAACTGTGATGCATTCAAAATAGAAGTTAATCACAAACAGAAAAGAAGAAACACAAGCTACCAGCATTTGTGGGACACAGCAAAAGTGGTATTAAAAGGATAGTTTATAGCTCTGCAAGCATTCATCAGGAAGGACTAAAGGGCCCACATAAATAATCTGATTGCACAGCTTGAGAAATGAAGAAGGACCAACAAAAGGAGCCCAAAGCAGACAGAAGGAAGAAACTAATAAAACTCAAAGCAGAAATTAATGAACTTGATTCTTTCCTAAAATAAAATCCAAAAAAAATCAATAAAATCAAGAGCTGGTCCTTTGAAAAAACTAAACAAGATAGACAAACCACTAGCATGTCTCACAAACAGAAGAAAGGCACCTTAAAAACATGAATCAAAATGAAAAAAGGAAGGGCCAAAGTGGTGTTGTGAAGCGGTAAGCCTTGCTCACACTAACCTAGGACAAACCATAGTTTGATCCCCCAAATCCCATATGGTTTCCCAAGTCAGGAGCGATTTCTAAGTACATAGCCAGGAGTGGTCCCTGAGTATCACCGGGTGTGGTCCAATAAACCAAAAATAAATATATTAAAAAAATGAAAATGGGACTATCACAACAGATACCACAGAAAACCAAAAGATCATCAGGGATTACTTTCAGAATCTTTATGCCAAAAATTGAGATAACCTAGGAAAATGGATATGTTCTTTGATTCCTATAATTTACCATGGTTAAATCATAATGATTTGGAATACACAAGTAGACCTATCACTGCTGAAGAAATGATCTTCTAATAAAAAATTTTCCCCCCAAAAAAAAGTCCAGGTCCAAATGAATTTACTAGTTAGTTCTTTAAAACCTGAAAGAGGACCTAGTGACAATCATTATTTGGATTCATGCTCTCAGTTTCTTTCTTTTCTTTTTTTCTCTTCTTTTCTTATACCCAGTGATACTCAGGGCTTAATACAGTTTGATAAATAAGGCCAAAATTCTGATTTATTTTGACTCCTGATACCAAGTTTCTTATTATTACTTTAGTAATACATGCTTACTTAAATCAAACTGCTTTAAAGAAAGTGTTGAGACAATTTTACCAATGATGTATAAACAATTAAAATGTAAGATATTTTGTAAAAATATTCTATCATTCTAAAGTTTTCAGATATTTGTATTTACTTTTTCATTGTAACTTCATCAACATATAGGAGACCTCATTGATTTTATGCTATTTTACTTGTATATTTATATTATAAGTAAATATACATACATATATACATTTCTTCTGCTAAATTTTGTCATCTTGTCCAGAAACACAATAGTGTTTTGAATAGGAGATTTTTATGTGTATTTCTTCTCTATTATTACTTGTATATAAAAAAGGTCATGAATTTTTTTCATGTTAATTTTGTAACCTGCCACTTTTCTATATAAATCTATTATCTCTAGAAGCATTTTGGTAGTCTTTAGGAGTTGCTAAATATAGTATGACATCTGCAAACAGTGTGAGCTTCTCTTATTCTTTTCCTATATCGATGGCCTTGATAGCTTTTTCTTGCCTGATTGTTATGGCAAGTACTTCCAATACTTTGCTGAATTGAAGTGGTGATATAAGGGAAGCCTGTTCTTCTGCCAAATTTTAGAGGAAAGATATTCAGTTTTCCTCACTGAATATAATATTTGCCATGGGCTTGTGGTACATGGTCTTGACTATATTGAGAAAAGTTCCTTCCATTCCTAAATTATTAAAAGTTCTTATCATGAACAGGGAAAACTCAGTCTTATCAGAATCTGTGGATTTGTTTCTTCTGAACATAATCTAGTAAATTGTTTTTTTTCTTCCTATTTCACTTCATATCACAGACAAAAATGTCACCTTATATTTGTTTTCTTGAGATCACCAGTTTCATCCATGTTGTATTAAAAGTTTTCCCTTTTCTTTAAGCTTCACAGTATTCTATCATGTATATTACCACAACTTCTTTTTTTTTATGGGGGGGGGCCACACCCGGTGCCGCTCAGGGGTTATTCCTGGCTATGCATTCAGAAGTCGCTCCTGGCTTGGGGGACCATATGGGGAACCATGGGATCGAACCGTGGTTCGTCCTAGGCTAGCGCAGGCAAGGCAGACACCTTACCTCCAGTGCCACTGCTGGGCCCCTACCACAACTTCTTTTTTTTTTTTTTTGGTTTTGGGCCACACCCGGTGGCGCTCAGGGGTTACTCCTGGCTATTCGCTCAGAAGTCGCTCCTGGCAGGCACGGGGAACCATACGGGGAACCAGGGGATCGAACCGCAGTCCATCCTAGGTTAACGCACGCACCTTATCTCCAGCGCCACCGCCCGGCCCCTACTACCACAACTTCTTTATCCACTCACACATCATTGAAAACTGGGTTTGTTTCTAGACCTGAAGTTATGTAAATAGCACTGCAATGAATACATTAAAATAAGAATATATTTGTTCACTTTGAATTTTGTTTTTTGGACCACACCCAGAAATGCTCAGGAAATTGAACTGACTCTACACTCGGGAATCACTTTGGCAATGCTTGGGGGACCATCTAGGGATCTAACCTAGGTCAATGATCCAAGACAAGCATTTAACCACTGTATTATTTCTCCAGCTCCATGTATATCTTTTCAAATTAGTCTTTTTGTATTCTCAAGAAAAATACTAGCAGTGTAAGCAATTGTTCATATACATGGTAGTTCTCTTTCTATTAATTTATTTTGTGTTGAAATAACATGGTTAAAAATAAAGCTAATAGTTATGATTTTGATGTACAAAATGATGGCACCTCATTTGAGAAGTCTTTATTCTGTTTCCCATCGAGACTGAAGCTCATCAACAGTGAATGAGGCTTCTTTTTTCGTATTTATATTAATACTTACTGTTTCTGGTCTTTCTGATAAGGGCCTAGGCAGTATATTAATGTTGTTGAGTTGCATTTTCCTAATAATAAAAGTTGAGAAGTATATTGTATTTTTTCATAATCAGAACTAGTCAAGTATTTTGTGCACTCTTAGTCTCTCTCATTGTTCTGATGTGAAAAGGATCTTTGTCAGTGGCTTCACCATCGCGTGTGTGTGTGTGTGTGTGTGTGTGTGTGTGTGTGTGTGTGTGTGTGTATGAAATATGGACTCAAAACACACCCCAAACAAAAATAGCTACTTTGATTATATTGAACTGACTTTTCACCATTCCAAATAGACTTTGTTTTGTTTTGTTTTGTTTTGGACACACCCGGTGATGCTCAGGGTTTACTCCTAGCTATGCGCTCAGAAATAGCTCCTGATTTGGGGGACTATATGGGACCCAGGGGGATCCAACCTTTGTTCTAGGCTAGTGTAGGCAAGCCTTACCACTTGTGCCAAGGCTCTGACCCCCCAAATAGACATTTTATGTGACAAAGCCAAATAAATTGAAGACTATGTTATGTTTTGCTTTGTTTTCTGCCAGTATTTTATTGAAATTTTTTCATTCATTTAAAAAATAATGAAAGGATTACCAATAAAACTACCATCTAGATTTGCTCAAGGTGAACATTTCTTTCCTTGTTTTGTTTGGCAGCAGATTTGGTGGTACTCAGGGATTACTCCTGGTTCTGTACTTAAGGATCACTCCTCACAAGGATATAGGTACCATATCTGGGTGCTAGGGATCAAACCTGGGCCAGCCATGTGCAAGGCAAGCCTGCTATATTATCTCTCTGGCCCCTGATTAACATGTATAATGTGTGTATATGTGTGTGTGTAATTCCTTTTACTATTTAAATTTCTAAGCATATGATCCCTATTACTATGCCTAATTCATATAATTCTGCATACATTAATGAATAAAATACTGATGAAATAAAATGCTTTGCTAGATGCTAATTCTGAAAGACTGGTTACACAACAAGAAGGTAAAGCTTCTTTGATTTTCAAAAACAAAAATTTGAAAAAAACTGGATGAGAACGTACTGATTATCTAACAGAAACATTTATTTTGTAAAGCAAGAGTCCTAGGAAGACAACATGATGAAGCAGTCCCAGAAATTCTGCTTTATTTTAAGGATTTATTTAAGCATATCAGCAATGACTTATTTAGTATGAACCTACTAATATTTGATAAGCAAGATCAGAATTTTTATTAATCTTTTTTGTTTGAAAATAAATATCTCTGAAGCTCAGCCTGACTTTTTTGTCCTAATTTTTATTTGCTCTGCAGTTATTGGTAGGTGTGGAATCAATGACACCTTTGGTCTTTGCTGTGTTGAATTTGAGGTATCTGAAGGTCAGGAACTTGCTAACTTGAGTCAGGAAACTATTTGAAAATTGGAAGAAACTCTGTAGAAAAGGAAAGAAGCATGGAAAATTTACAGCTACCCTCAGCTTGACAGCAGATGAAAAATAGTCTCAATGGATATAACCACCAAGTAAATAGTCATAAGTTAATTAGGAAACATTTATAATTTAAAAAAATTGAAAGTCATCCATAAATGGCTATTTCTTTTTCTTTAGGCTTTCACACAATATTCAAACATTTGAAGCAGCCGAAGCACTGCAGGGTAGAAAGGAGAGAGAAATGGACTTTGCTTCTTCTTCACATTTATCTTTATGCTTTGTGCTTTGCCTCAGCCTTTTTTCTGCTATCTTCAAAATTAAAGCACACCAAGGAATAAATACCATGTCAGACAAATAAAGATATAAATCTGGACAAACCAAAAGCTGAACTATAGCTGCTTGCCAAAATATTTGGATATTAACAGGGCTGTAAATATTAAATTAGTAGGAAATACTAAATTGATTCTATCATGTTTTGCTTAAATTATATTTAGATATATTTATAATTATACTCCCAAAGAGAAAGATATAGGACAAATTAGATGGGGAAGTTTTATTATAATGTTAATAATAGTTCATATTTAATGGAGATTACATCTTTAATCTCATCTTTTCCCACCAATGGCTCCTCTTTATTCTTATTATCTTGTTTTCAGTACAGAATTATCACCCACTGGTTTTCAATTACTGAGATACCCATATTGATTCTACTCTTGATTTTAACTCACAACTGAAAAATTACTCATTTAGTCTTAGAAGGCTGCATTCTGTAGCTAGTTTAAGCTCCTTTAAAAACTCATGCGGACTCAAAATACAGTAAGATCAAATTCAAAACCAGAATTGTTCTGTTAGATGAAGCTATTGGGAAGCAGGCTTTAAATTATTTTAACTCAAATTGCTATTAAAATGTAAGAAGACAAATAGTAATCAAAAATGTCATCACCATATGGAGTAAAACTTGATGTCAGTCACAGCATTTATAAAGAACAGGTGGCGCCGAAGCAATCAGAAACCCTGTATGGAATTATACAAATGTAACCTAAATTCCATAGATCTGTAGTAAAGTGATATACATAAATTAGACAAAAGATCTTTCATTAACACATTATTCTAAGTTGCTTGACTGCAATCTCCGAGTTTCAGAAGGAATAAAAATATTCTCTTGCACATCACATGTTTTCATCTATATTTTCTAGGGAGATGATTGCATTCTTTGTTTCCTACTGAAGGCTGTATCTATTGTTTCTTCTTAGAGATACTTGGGTCTCTGAAGACCTCAAGCGTATCTTAATGGCATTGGTTCCAAAGCTCTGGCAACACGGCAGGGAAAACATGGGGGACCCTGGAGTCCAGTTAAGCCATGAGGAGTTTGGTCCAAAAATATCCAGCCATCAGTGAGTCCACCATTCAGAAAAGCAGTTCTGCATCCTCTCAGCTGAGGGCTGTCTCAAGTGTGTAAATCTTAAACCAGACCAATCTTACTAGAATTTGATTTTTACGAGAATCACTGGAAATCAATCTGGGGATGAAGCAAGCTGTTGAGAGCAAGGAAAAATGCAGAAACAAAATCATGTGTCCAAATGTTTGGAAGAAGAGCAGATGAATATCGTGACCTGTACATTTGTAGCACACTTTCAGGGGAAAAATCTCTTTGAACTCTGGCATTTCGGAATGATATTGGTAGTTATGCCCAGCGATAACTAGAATAAAACTCTCATTTTGAAAGGCATCTCTGGGCTGAATTTCATGGAAGGCCTCCTATCTGACTTGATGAGAGCAATTAGTGGCAGATTTTCCACTGTTAATAGATGAGCCTTGTAATTAAGTCTGAAAGGGTATTCCTCTTTCCAAGTTCTTCCATATTTATGTAATTTCTGGAATGAATTGAACAGTTCAAGACCCATAAAGCAGCCTAGAAAGGACTACTGCCTCCTTTTATCTCATGCTTGACTTACTTTGTTTGTGGGGCCACATCTTAGGTGGTCAGGGGCTACTCTAGGATTGTCTGTTGGGGAACCATGTGGTGAAAGAGTCAAAGCCAGTCTCCTAAAAACTCAATCCTCTTATCTCCTTGATCTCTGTGTCTTACATTTCTAGTAATAATGTATATTAACTTTCCCCCTCCTTTTAATATGAAATGGTAACAGATTTAATGGTGGGGCTCTCTCAAGCAAAACTCTGGAGACCTGAAGGTGTTTCCTAGAGATTGTTGGTTATGTGGGCCAGTTGTTTAATGTGAGGCCATAAAAATATGGTACAATTTTGGTCGTGTGATGCTGTTTCCTGAGCCTTTGGTGATGTTCAGAGGAAGGCATCAAGAGCACATTATTTGTATCATGAGCTTCCATAATGGCACCTGTTAATGTTGAGGGAGACCATGAAATTATGGCTCTTCACCTCTATATTTTATCCTGAAACTCAAGGTTAAATTTCTTAAATAATGGAATTGAGTCTTTCAAATAACTAAGCAGGGCTTATCCCAAAAGAGAGGCAAGGTGCTTCATTTTGAATGAATTGTATGGCTTTTAGACTCACTTTCTCTTTTTATTTTTTAAATATTTAAATTTTTTATTTTATACTTGTATATTATAATATTGATAATGGTGGGGCTCTGTACACAAAACATTCCAACTCCCCTGTCCTCCACCATTGTTCCAGTGTCGTACCCCACCCCTCCCCCCACCAATCATTTTTCTCTTTCTCACTGTGGTATGATTTCTATTGAAAAACAGTTCTGAGTTTCTGTGGGGTTTTTTTTAGCATCTTTGTTCTCTTACTATGTTTCTTTACATTCAGCATATGAGAGAAGTTATTATTTGTCTCTTCCTCTCCTTCTGACTAACTTCACTCAGCAAATGTGATCAGATCCATCCATGTAACAGAAATTTGCATGCTTTTATCTTTACTTAAAGATGAGTAATCCATTTTATATCTGTACCATAGTTTCTTGGACACTTGAGTTAATTCCAGATTTTGGCTAAATGCTATAAAGAACATAGAAGTACAGATATTTTTCTTCTGATTAGAATTGAAGGACCCTTAGGGTAGATGCCAAATGGAATTGTTTGATCACATAGAATATTAATTCCTATTTTGTTTAGACATTTTCATATTGTTCTCCAGGATATTAAACTAGTAGACATTCCACCAGTAGAAGAGAGTTTCTTTTTCTCCACACTTGCCCACCTATACTTGTTTTCATTTTTCTTTGTTATATGTGCATGCCAGATTCACTGGGATAAAGTGGTTCTCATTGTTGCTTTGATTTGCATTTCCTTGATGATAACTGATACAGAACATTTTTCATATCTTTTGGCCAAATGCTTGCCTTCTTTAAGAAAAAATTAAAGACACAGATCAAACAGTTGAATTTCATATGGAGTAATAAAATTTCCACAATATACATAGCAATCTTAGGGAAAGAAGGGAGATACTACTTGCTCCTTTCCCAATTTTAAATTATACTATAAAGCTGTACTAATCAAAACATTATGGTATTGGAAATTAGGACAGTCTTTGGCTGCCCTAAATCTTGATGGCTTTTCACTGCTTAAATGTGTTAATCCAAACATATTTCAAAAGCAGTGGGCATTACTAAATTGTTAGTTTTAGTCTCTTTCTCTCTCTTTCTTTATCTCTTCTCTCTCTTTCTCTATCTTTCCCTACCTCCCTCTCAGACACACGAACACACACACACACACACACACACACACAGTCACAGAACTGGTGTTGGAACTCGTATCAATAGCCAGATTTACTCTGATTTCCTATATTTTCATTTTAGGTTATCCCTTGTTTATAAGGCCCTGAGTCTTCCTCCAGGAACTTCTGTTTTTTTTTTTGTTGTTGTTGTTGTTGTTTTTTTTTATGAACACAATGGGGACCTCACTAATGAGTTGTACTCTGTTACTTAGAAGGAGATAAGCATGGGGCCCAGGAGATAGCATGAAGGTAAGGCTTTTCATGCAAAAGGTCATCGGTTCGAATCCCGGTGCCCCATATGGTCCCCCGTGCCTGCCAGGAGCAATTTCTGAGCATGGAGCCAGGAGTAACTCCTGAGCACTTCCGGGTGTGACCCAAAAACCAAAAAAAAAAAAAAAAAAAAGGAGATAAAAGAGATAAGCTCCATAAATATCTGTTGAACAAATAAAAGGCAGAATTGGGGGATATAGGTTATAATAGTATTCCAATATTTTCTCTAGGTGTAATTTTAAAGATTTATGAAATCAGATACATCCAATGCAAATCCCTCACAGTGAATGGAATTTGCATTCACTTCTAATTTGGTGTAAGGTTGATTGTTAGTATTTAGAATAATGTGATTCTATTAAAAATAACTCAAATTGTGTGGGTGCTTTAAATTTAAAAATATTTTGCCCTGTAAAATAGAAATACTTTCTACCTAATAGATTCATATTAACTGAAATAAAAAGGCCATATCTAAATTATAATACTGTAGATGATAAAAAATTACTTTTTGTTACCTCTTCCTAAATTTTCTTGAGCATGCTGTGTCCTTAAAATACATATAAAATATACAACTAAGGGGGCCCAGAAAATAGCATGGAGGTAAGGCATTTACCTTTCATGCAAAAGGTTATCGGTTCGAATCCTGGTGCCCCATATGGTCCCCGTGCCTGCCAGGAGCAATTTCTGAGCATGGAGCCAGGAGTAACCCCTGAGCACTGCCGAGTGTGACCCAAAAACCAAAAAAAAAAAAGAAAAAAAAAGAAAAAATATACAACTAGGAATATAAAACACATAAAGCAAATAGGGGATGTTTAAGATAAGATTATGAATTCTACTACTGAAACAAAATAAGTTACAACTGTTGATATATATCTAGAGAATACAATTGTTCAGAAAGAATCATGCCAAATGCCTCATTTAAAATGCTTAGCTTAATAACAATAATTGGTGTCTTCTATAAATACTATTAATAGTAGCCCCTCAGGGTCCTCTTAAAGATCAAAATATTGAGATTTGTGGTAGTGAGATGGCTCAAAGGACTGGATCATGTGTTTTGCATGTGGAAGCCCAGATTCAATTCCTAGCACCACAAGGTCCCTCAAATACCACTTATTATGGTCAAAAAGACAAACCACCCAACCACTGAGATTTAGAAAGTATATAGCATATAGCATGTCCAAAGAAGATAGGTCATGAGCAGCTAAATGAGAATCATCTCACTTGTTGTTTCATTCTTTACTTTTCTCTATTGTTTCTATACTGACATTCAAGTCACTGAAGACTCATTGACTGAGCCATGGACCCACATTATGAGTCAAAAACACCCAACTTTGTTTCCTGTGTTAGATCTTTTCCTCACCCATAACTGTAGGGCAGTCTATGCCCTTGATTACCAGTGAAATTTCAAACACAGCCTCTTTCTAGAAATGTGCGTTGTGGTTAGATATTTAAGTAACACACATACACACACACAGCAGGAAGAATTTGAATCTATCTTCGGAGTAACCTTTTTTGAATAATCAAGGAATCTCCCCCCACTGGGTTCAAAGGGCTTCAGTCTTCTTTGTTGTGCAATTTCTAAAGGATTGTGCAATACAGAAAGAAAAGACCAAGTACACATCATTGCCTTGGAAACTGCCTTGGAATCCAACAGACTGTAGGTTGCTCAGAGCAAGTACTGTGTAGCTGTACAGTGTCTGGGCAGTAGCAGCAATGACTGGCAAGGAGGCAGAATGCTCATCTGCTCCACTTGGTCTTAACAGAGTCAACCATCATCATACCCTAAAGCGAGGGCATAAAGTTAGTCTCTATGTGCTTTATTAGAACAATTTCCTTCCCAACTGTCAATGATAAACTACAAAGGTGAGGTCTTGAGGCAGTTTTCCAAAGTAGCTATCCAGAATTCATGGGGAATCTGCACCCCTGTGTTTTTAATAAATGACTGCTAACTGCATGGTCTTGGAAAACAATTTGACTTTTGCTGCTTCAATAATAACAAGACGTAAGGGTGAGGGAGGTGCTTATAGATGCAGAGAGTGGTCTTTTCTAATGTCTAGGAACAAATAATAAAATGTTGTATAAGATAAGAGGGGTGGAAATCAAGTAAGAAATAAAGGTAGGAAGTCAGTCCTTGTGGGCCATTTCCCAAGAAGCAATACAACTCAGGCTACTGATAGTTTTTTATTTGTTTGTTGGTGGAAGCACTGAGAATAAAAATAAAAGTGATCCTTTTGTGATCCTGTTTGGCCATGATGGATTCTTTCAGCATTGCCATAGTAACTGAAAGAAGTGCACTTATGAATAGACTGAAATTTCTAAGACTTGAGTTGCCTGCCAAGAAGCAAACCCAAGTGGAGGAAACCAGAACAAGTTAAGGCAGAGGGAGGGCAAGTGGAGCAAAGGCCAGACTTCCAAGATCTCCCCTTTAGAGAGCAAAAGAACCACCAGGTCCCACCAGTCTCTCATTCTGTACTCCTAGTTCCAAAGATTTTTCAAAGGTTATGAAGGATCCCTTTTTTCCATGACTCCTTTTGATGCCAGGAGAGGAATAAAACAATCAGATGATCAAAATTTGATATAAGAAACATAAATATATGTTCAGAACATATAAAGCACTTGTAAAACTTAACAACAATAAACAAAACAAAAACAAGCAATCCCATTAAAAAAAAGGAGTAAAGATAAAGATACTTTATCAAAGAAGACATACAGATGGCCAAGTATACAAAAATGCTCTATATCACTAATAATTAGAGAAATGCAAATCAATACAACAATGAGATACTATCTCACAACAGGGACACTGGCACAAAAATGAAAAAAAAAACTAGAAGTATCTACTGATTACACTGCAGGGGTCTCAAACTTACAGCCCGCGGGCTGCAAACGGCCATTTGTACAACATTTTTGGCCCTGCCCTAGAGGAATCTTTTTTTGTTTTGTTTTGTTTTAGTTGTTTGGGTCACACCCCCAATGTTCAAGGCTTACACTGACTTTGCCTCCTGCGGTCTGCAGGTAAATTGAGTTTGAGACCCCTGACTTACATGGATATGAAGGAAAAATACCCTTATTTATTACAAGTGAAATGTTGACTGGTTCAGCCTTTCTGACAAACAACCTTGCTACTTTTCAAAAAACTAAACATTGAACTTTTATCTGACCCAGCAATTCCACTTGTGGGCATCTACCCCAAAGCGTCCAAAACACTATTTTTTAGAAGACATTTTCACTCCT
Source organism: Crocidura indochinensis (assembly GCA_004027635.1). NCBI lineage: Eukaryota > Metazoa > Chordata > Mammalia > Eulipotyphla > Soricidae > Crocidura > Crocidura indochinensis. The sequence continues at coordinate 1,982 of PVKC010003048.1, read as the reverse complement.
ATGTTCATTGCAGCACTAGTCACAATAACCAAAAGTTGGAAACAACCCAAATATCCAAGAATAGATGAGTGACTAAAGAAACCATGGTACAAAAACTTCAAAAATACTTAAGTAAGAAATCGTAGAAGACCTACTGAAATGGAAAAATACTTCATGCTCATGGATTGGAAGAATTAATATCAAAATGACCATCTCACCTACACTACTGTATACATTCCATGCAATCCCTATCCAAATCCAGACAACATCCTTTTAGGATTTAGAATAATCAAAATTTGTATGGAACCATAAGAGATCTAGGATAGTCAAGTCCATATTGAAAAACAAGAAATTGTGAGGCATCACATTATGTAACGCGAAGCTCTATGACAAAACAGTAGTGATCAAAACAGCATGGTATTGGAACAAAGGCATATTTTCAGACCAATGGGTTAAAATAGAATATTCAGTGAGAAATCCCCATGTATGCTGTAAATTTATCTTTGACAAAGGAGACAAGAATTTTAAATGGAATAAAGACAATCTCTTCATCAGATGGTGTTGGAACAATTGGATACCCATGTGTAAGAAATTAAAGATCAATCCATATCTCACACCGTACACAAAAATCAATTCAAAGTGAATTAAAGACCTTGAGATTAGACCTGAATCCAAAAAGTTCATTGAGGAAAACATAGACAGAACATCCAGGACTTAGGCCTCAAAGAAGTCTTCAATGATAGAATTACGATTGATGTAGCATCAAAGCCAAATAAATGGAACTACATCAAACTAAATAGTTTCTGTATGGCAAAAGAAACACGGAATAAAATTAGAAGACAACTAACTGACTAGGAGAACATAATAAATTAGATAAACATTTGGTATCTAAAATAAACAAAGTACTCACAAAGGTTAATGCCACAAAACCCAAAAACACCATCAAAAGTAGGGAGAGGAGGGGCCCGGGAGATAGCATGGAGGTAAGGCGTTTGCCTTTCATGCAAAAGGTCATCGGTTCGAATCCCGGTGCCCCATATGGTCCCCTGTGCCTGCCAGGAGCAATTTCTGAGCATGGATCCAGAGTAACTCCTGAACACTGCTGGGTGTAACCCAAAAACCAAAAAAAAAAAAAAATAGGGAGAGAAAATGAACAGACACTTCTCTGGGGAATATAAACAGATGGCCAACAGGCACATAAAAATGCTCACCATTAGGGAAATCCTTACCATTAGGGAAACCCAAATCAAAACAACAATGATATATCATCTTATACAAATGAGAATGGCACATACCAAAAATACTGGGAACAACCTGTTTTGGCAGAGATGTGGCGAGAAAGGAACTCTCATCCACTGCTGATGGAAATACTGCCAGATTCCTATGTAAAACAGTATGTAGGGTTCTCAGTAAACTCGGATCAAACTGCCAGATGATCAAACTGCCAAATGACCCAGCAATCACTCTTTTGGTATCTATCCTCAGAACAGAAAAGCATTCATCTAAAAGGATGTATACACACCACTATTCATTGCACCACTCAGTACAATAGCTAAGACTTAGAATCAACCTAGATGTCCAACAACAAATAGCTCATGAAGATATGGTACATATAAAAAATGGAATACTACATAGCTGTAAGAAATGATGCAATGATGCAATGTGCAGCTACATGGATAGAACTGGAAGATATTATGTTAAATGGAGTAAGCCAGAAGAAGAAGAATAAATACAGAATGATATCATTTATATGTATTTAGAATAGCTGCATGAAGAAATATAATGGTCTAAATGGGAGTTGTCTCAAACACCCTTGGCCACAGAGTATATTGAAGAAAAGGAAAGAAACTGAATGAAGGATTAGAAAAAACAACATAAAAAGATGGGTACTAAGGAAATGGAAAAATATTTCATGCTCATGGATTGGAAGAATTATTATCAAAATGACCATTTCCCTCAGGTCTCAGGTGCATTGGTGGAGATATAAAAAGTAGAGAACTAAA
>PVKC010003047.1:0-40560 GCA_004027635.1 Crocidura indochinensis | reverse complement strand
AAAAAAAAAAAACAACAGGATGCTGACCACTAGAAAGAATTAATCCATATTCCTAAAATCAACAAACATGAAAATGTATACTTAGTCTCAAATTGCAATGTTGATAGGAGGATTCACAGGGTATTTCATTCCTGGCCCCCTCCCACAATTTAGATTTAGTTGAAATGTATCCCATTCTCTGCACTTCAGAATTATTGGAAAAATTCTAAAACACACCTGACCAACCAATTCTTTTGTCTCTTTCACTTTATAGCTGTGAACTTTTATTCTGAGCTATCAGACCCTTCTTTGCCTCAAGAATAAGACAAAAGGGTGTTTATAGATTTCGGTGGAAGTCATTTTGAAAATTCAGATTTTTTTCAGGAATAGTCATTAACATGTCAAACAGTAGCCAGAGGAATATAATTTTGAAAATCATTTGATAGTCATGTTTGAAAGACTGCTAAATTGGTTGCCAAATTCAACTCTTAAATGTCAGAAGCTAAATCCAATGTACCTTTCTATTTTCATTATTCTTGTATCTCTATAATATACTTTCCTTATCCTTCCTGACTCCTACTACATATTTTTAGATGGACAGGACTTCTCAGCTCTATAAAAATTATATTCATACCATAGGCATAAACAGCAATTTTTAAACTCTGAAGACAATATTACTAGATTTGAGACACTAAGATATTTACTCTGCACATTTAAAATGAAACTATATATTATAAAACTGTATTTAAAGTATGAACTTTATTTAATATATTTAACATTGGAATAAAAGCAATATAAATAAACAAAGTTGCAGAAAACTACAAAGGACAGGGACAATTGACCTATGGAGGGGGAATTCAAAATAATCACATTAAACACAGAAATGAAAGTTGTCTAAATTCAAGAGTACAATAAAAACCCAGTGTAAGGGGCCGCAACCACATCAGTGGAATAGTGATATGATTTATGTATAGGTTTAACTTGAAGAGTCAGCACTACTGAATAATAAAATCCTATAATAACTAAATCAAAAAATGTGTTAATAAGGAGGCAGGATGGGGGTAAGTGGGAGGAAATCTAGGGATACTGTGGGATGCAAATTGACACTGCTGGTGGGATTGATGTTGAAACATTGTTAGAATGAGCAAGTTTGTTAATTATGGTGGCTTAAAATTTTTAAATTAAAAGCATAGTTTTAGTTATTGAAATCTAAGGATCTGTATTCTCAAATTAAGTAAAAATATTCTCAATTTTCAAAATATTGTATTTGTTAAAATATATCCAAAGACGTTTTTAAAAATTCAATTGGTTATATTAATTTTATATTGTCAATCAATTGCCATTACCTTAATGATTTCCAAAAAATGCAAATTATATCCTATTTTATGTGATGTAGAAGATTGGGTTTGATTAAATTAAGTTCTATGCCTTGGCTTTCCAAGGCTGCAATATAAATGTTTTCTAGGTTAGTGGTTTCATTTATGAAATGGGTTTTCTTTTTCCAGCTCATGTGGGTTTGACATAATTTGATCACAATTAAAGAACTTGATAATCAATACACATTGGATACTTAATTATCCATGGATATAATGAAAATTTTTCTTTAGAAATAAACAACCTTTTTTTTTTTTAAATACATTTGAGCCACACTTGTTGATGCTCAGGGAATACTCAGCACCTGCTCTCAGGAATTACTCTGCTCATTTTTGAAAGCTTTTATAATATTAGGTCATGTTTTCTCAGGGTCATCCTTCTTTCAGTTAACTCAAAGGGACCTTAATTATCTATTCAAAATCACAGCACTTTTGCATTGGAGTGAAATATAATATTCACAGTTCCTTATCCTAGTCAATAGGAAAACACCAGGGTCATGCATGGGTCATTGAAGCTTATATTCAAATTCTATATTTCCCTGAAGAAACATGCAGTCTTTTAAGATATTGCTTATCATAGCAAATTCTAGACATTATGGGAGACTTTCAATGGGGATTGAATAGATAAGAAATGAAAATATGCCCCAAAGAAAAATAGGCTGTGTTTAAAATCAATAGCTCTTAAGAATTTACAGAATCATGAATAAGTAGGAAAATTAAAGTACTGTATTGGAAACTATTAAACAGAATGACATTTCAAGTATCATTTGCGGATACTAAAATATACAAATAAATTAGGGTGAAATAGATTTCATAAGAGCATATAAAATAAATTCTAATCATAGGCATAAAATAATGTTGGTGAATTACGATAGTAGAACAAAACAATATAATTAAATAAATCTTTATGTAAAGTCTGGTAGACATCTTTGTAGGTATTCTGTATAGAATGGAATCTATGTTAAGGTTACATATGTCATCTTGACAAATGTTTATTTTATGCCACAACATGCAATAATATATAACTCACATAATTTAAATCATCTTGACACTTCTATGCTTTAGAAAAATGTCAACTAGAATCATGAAAGTGACAAAATGGAGAACATAACATGTGTTGTATGGCATGGCATTAATTTTAAAGTGAAAAATTAATATCTGTCTTGTCTACTTTTTGTCATGGGTATATTAATTTCATTCTTTAACATAGACATTTGAGAATAACTTCAGTGTCCTCAAAAATTTATAGTGAATCTATCTCCTCATAGATGAGGATATCCCATGCCAAAATTCTTCACCCCAATGGTTTTGGTTCAGGAAAGGACTTTTAGGAGAAAGGGGCAATTGGGGGACACAGATTTGTGGTTTTATCAGAAGAATCAGTCTCAGGAATTAGGTGACACTATGTCATTAGAAATCATGGAAATAACAGATTTTCAGTTTTTTTCTGGGACATGTTTTGGTTCTTCAACTTGAATCGTACGTGTAAATGATGCGATGTGGTTTATTAATATAGATTTATAAGAACAACAAAAATTTTACTTCACATTTTGTAAGAATATAACAGAACACTAAAATATTAAAATTTTATTTTTAATTGTCATTTAATGGACAATATATTGAAAAATATAAAAAATTATCCAAGATTATTTCCCTAGATCTATGTATTTTCTAGGCAGTGATCTAAAGATTCTTTATATGTGGAATAGTTTTGTCTTTCTGAATATTTACTTATTAAAATTATATGTATATAAGCACATTATGCTGCAATAAAGTTGTTGCTATTGATATTTAAATATATTTTGAATTCAAAGTTACAGATTTCACTTTACTAAAAATATATAAATATTAAAATAAAATTTGATTGCTGAACCAAAGATGGTAATGTCTACCACTTCTTATTTCATTACTTCTCTCTTTTTTTTTTGTTTTTTTGGGGTCACACTCGGCAGTGCTCAGGGGTTACTCCTGGCTCCATGCTCAGAAATTGCTCCCGGCAGGCACGGGGGACCATATGGGGCACCGGGATTCAAACCGATGACCTTTTGCATGAAAGGCAAACGCCTTACCTCCATGCTATCTCCCAAAAACTAATGTTTGTGAATCTTATATGTATATTCAGGTCTTGCATGAATTATGGAGTAATTTAGAAAGAAGCATATATTTTGTGGTTTATATAGAAAGCACCGAATAACCTTTAGCTAGAGATGTCTTAGAAATATTGGCATATGCAGATATTACTGATGATTAGAATAGCCTGACATCTTTAGAAATTGATCAGATCCTGGACATTTTGTTTAGAGAAACTTCTGCAAAAATTTTTGGAGAGTAAGGTTGGATTCATTACACAAAGTTATTTTGTTTACAATTACAGAAAACAGTGAAAGTAAGTGAAATGAAAGCACTAGAGACTAGTGAAAGGAGGTTAAAGGAAATGGAAACATGGGACAGGAAGAGCAAGCTACATCAGTTTTAGAATATAGGATTTGAAAGACCTGAGAGATAATATAGCCAGTAAAGCACTGGCAGTACATGCAGCTGACTCCTCTATTTTATTTCCTTTCTTGTTTATGGTTTTCAGAATACTGAAGGAAAAAAATTCTAAAACACAGGTCTAGAAATAAGTCCTAAGCACAGTTGGGTATAGTCCGCATTGCCTGCCCTACCTTAAAAAAAAAAAAGAATAGATGAAATAGGTTGAATGGTAGGGTAAGTTTTAAATTTTAAGAAGCAAGCAGCATCAATTAAAAAATGTCATTTTGAAAAATAGACTTGGTTTTAAGATAAATGAATCACAGCTATACAGAAAAAAATGGTGAGAAACAAACTTGGATGTCCATATATATATTATCTATCATTAAGCTAATAGGTATTTATTTATATTATTTCTTCATGCATATATTTTTATTTATGTTATTACTGCTCTATAAATCAGTATTCTTTGCTTAGCTTATCTTTAGAGGTCACTTAAAGTTTTTAATTGCTTAATTTATTGATATTAGCTAAATATTTTAGACAATAATTTATATTTAATATCTGAGTTTTTGATGTTTTAATGTATTTAAGGTGATTTTTCTATTAATTCATTTATTTGGGGGGTTATTTATCATATTGGGGAGATGTAAAAACATGTTTAAACAATTTAATGGTAATTAAATTTTTTGAGATAATTTATTTCTTTCAATCTCTTGAAAATTTTTTATGTTCTTGGTTTTGCGGCCACGACTGGTGATGCTCAGGGGTTACTCCTGGCTATACACTCAGATATCGTTCCTGTCTTGGGGGACCCTATGGGATGCTGGAGGATCTAACCACTGTCCATCCTAGGTTAACTCATGCAAGGCAAGCACCCTACTGCTTGTGCCACATTCCAGCCCCTCAATCACTTGAATTTTCAGGGAAATTTCAAAGTGTACACTTATTTCTTATGTTCATAAAACCATGTTAGTCCATATTTGCTAAAGCTCAGCAATTATTCTAACACTTTACATTTCTATTCCCCTTCATATTTTTCTAAATCTCTTTTCTCACACTGTATCATTTGAAAAAATATACAATTCACAAAGATACTGACATTTGGGACTCAAACTTTATTTACACAGCTGATTATTTCTTTTTTTCTGGTAGACATATCTGTGTATCTAAAGTACTGAATCCACCTGTTTTTCATCGGAATATATTCCTTCTTTCTCAATTTAAGTGACAGCAGTATTTTTGAAATGACAGTTTTAGTGTGAAAAATAAATAGTTATGTCCATCTGGTAGTATATCTGTCCTCTGGACTATGATGCTTCATTAACTTTTTAGTGGACAAAGCATGAGAAGCTGGCAACTTCATGATTTTTCACACTTATTCAAAGAACCCAGAATACCTTTGAGTAGTACTTTTAATGAGGTCAATTATTCTCTGAATTTTTGACTCTGTGCTGAAAAGTTTTACCTGGACAAGATATGATATTTTGAAGCTTCTTTTTTTATTGAAAGTTCTACCACACAAAGCCATAACCTGTATTTTTCTTTTTAATGTTCAAGGGTAAACATGTTTTCAATTATTAATTTATTCTTGTTGCACTATATAATCTTTCCCTGTCGCAACTCTTTCATTTCTGATCTAAGAGATCAATGTATCCTATTGGCATACTAAAATATCTTTGAGGTTGCAGACAGTACCTTGTCCTTACTTTGAACTTAACTTTGGTAATAAATAGGCTAACATTTGACATGTTTTGCTCACATTTTCTATACTGTAATGCAAAAGTATTTCGAGTCAACTGTAGATGTCTGAGTCAGGAATTTCATCTCTGAATAACTGCTCTCCATGTCAATTTCTTTTTTTGTAAAATGGGAATGTTAATATTTGTCCCCTTCATAATGCTATTAAGAACAAATACGAACAAATGAGAACAAATGAGTGATTGCATTAGTATTGAAATAGACATCCAGGAATCACTCAGTGGTCAGTGTGAAATGAATTTTACCTGTAACACTCATTTTTATCTATATTACCTTGAAAAAAATGCCTGATAGAAACAATTTCAAAATATATACTGATAAATATTAAAAAAACAGAGTCTATTTGGCTTTTTCAATTTATATGCAAAGTTAATCTTGAATTTATTTATATGGATTATTGAGCTAAATTCAGTGGTTATCAGGACTTTACTCTGGACTCTATGCACAGGGATCATATGCAGTGTCAATATTTGAATCTAGTTGGCCCAAACAAGGTATGTTCCCTAAACTACTATACTCTCTTTCTCCTTTCCACCTCTTATATTAATTTAGGAAATTGATTGCATTTTAAAGGGAGAAAACACATAAAAGTCAAGGCTGAATATATCATTAAAAAGTGTTGAAGATGCTAATTGAGTTTATAAGAAATAAACGAGAATGAAATAATTTATGATTATTGAATTAAAGAAATGATATCCTACCAATTTATTTTACTAGTTTTGAGATCTGAAACACATGCAGTTTGTGAGCCATCTAAAGAATGTTGAGAGATATGAACATACAGATTTCTGAGTAAATGTGAGTGAAAGCTAATGATGAGAAGGCATTTAAGAGAATGGAGGAAAATCAGTCCTCCAACATCAGCTGGGCCAGCTGCTTGCTGCAAAGTGAAATCCTCTGCTGCTGACAGACATTGGCCCTTATGGTGTAAGTATAGCCAGGTGTAGAGCAAGAGCAGACTGGGACACCAATTCTAACTCAGTTGGATTGTGGAGGATAATGTGATGCCTTGAGAACTGTACAGCTGATGATTCAGATTTGGCGGAGGTTCAGAGGAAATGGCTACATAATTTTTCCCACAAATTATGAAAAGGAAGTACTGAAATGCCAAATCTTTGTTTGATGTCCTAGAAATCTTATTTTGTAAAATATCGGATGGATGCAGAAAGTTAACACTTCACATGTGCTTGCTCATTCATCCTGTCTTTTAATAAAAGTTAATTTTACTCTTGAAAATTGTGTAGTCTGGTAGAAAAGGGAATTTAAAGATGGAGTGGGTTTAGTGATACACTGTTGAGAGGTATGCCGGGAAAAGCAAATATAATGAGTGAAGGGTGGCAAGGCAGAGATAACACAAAGGGAAATATTTAAAATGAATCTTAAGGGGCTGGAAAGATAGTAGAGTGGGTAAGCACATGGCTGACCTAGGTTCATTCGTCAGTATACTATATTGTTTTCTAGTTCTGTCAGAAGCTATCTACGTATTGGAATACTATGTAGCTATTGGGGAAAATAAAGTAAGGACATTTTTTTTTTGCATGGTTGGATATGGAGAGTATTATGCTGAGTGAAATCAGAGGAAGAGGGATAAACATAGAAGAATCACACACATTTGGAGACTATAAAAAGATAGTATGGTATTAATACCCAGAGAAAATAGAAAAAAGAACCAGGAGGACCAGTGCATGTTAGGATGCTTGCCACAAATATTGGATGAGTGGAGAGAAGGGACCACTTTGAGATTTGGAAAAGGGAAAAAATAAGAAACAAAGAAGAAAGAAATAGAGGTAGAGAAAGAGACATACACATACACAGAAATATATACATATATACATACATACATATATATCTGTGTGTGTGTGAGAGAGAGATAGAGAGAGGGCAAAGAAAAATGTCTTCCAGAGGCAAAATGGGAAGAGAGTAGCAGGAAGGCAATATGGAAATTGCTGCATAGTTTATGGGAAAATGTGCACTGGTGAAGCGTGCTAGACATTGTATGTATGAACTTAGTCATGAACAAATTTGTAACTATATATTTTATGATGATTTAATTAAATAATTTAAGAAGAGTAATTCCTGAGAACAGAGTGAGAATTAAATCCAACGATGAACAGTACCATATATGTCTTCAAATAAATAATTGATTTTTTTATTATAATATCAGATCATTGGCTGTATTTCAAATAGTTCTGAATTAGTTCTTATTTGAGCATTTCCTGAGATTTCTAGTTATTCACAATCCTCATTGAAATATGTTGATGAGTGTAATAAATAGATATAAGAGAATAAAAGAGGTTAATCCATGCAAAATATATGTAATAAGGTTTTCTATGCATAGAAATAACCCTTTTCTTTATAGGAAGTATTTTCTGCTTCAAATGAAAATTCACAGGGAAAACTGAGTTTTCTAAAGATGGCTGTATAAGAGCCCCCAGTAAAGAAGGAAAATACAAAATATTTTGGGAAGTGAAATAAATTTAGCATGGAATTGATATTAAGTTTGAGGCAGAAGAACAGTCAGTAAATGTCAAGAAATGATGGGTTTTATGAGCCTTGTTCATGAGTTTGAATTTCCCCTTTGTTTTTAGGATGAACTCAAGGTCTTTAAGTAATATGGTAATATGATCATATTTACATCTTGGCATAGATTCGCTCTGCTGAGGGTGGAAATTGAGGATAACGAATGGATTTCTGAAAGGAAGAAGAGAAACAATTGAATTATGCTGGTTGTTTGGATCTAGAGGTTGCAGTGAATAGGGAACAAAGCAATAATAATTCCCAGACAGATTTAAGATACATCCCTCAAGGAAACAATGATTGTCAACAGTGGATGTCTGCATATGATATTGAAGGAATCACTAATGATTTTTAATGATGGACTTCAAGAAAAATGGCTGGTGATAAAAATTTAATAACTAAACATTAGGGGAAAAGCAGGATGGTATTGGTTCACATGTTCAGTTTTACACATGCTGCATTTAGTGATTTTTTGTTTTTGTTTTTTTTGGGGGTCACACCTGGAAGCGCTCAGGGGTGACTCCTGGCTCTATGCTCAGAAAATGCTCCTGGCATGCTCAGGGAACCATATGGCATGCTGGGATTTGAACCATTGTCCTTCTGCATGCCAGGTAAACACATCACTTCCATGTTATCTCTCTAGCCCCCAATTTTGTGATTTTAAAAGTTAAACAAAACTATGAATATGCTATTCTGTAACACAGAAGAGAATTTGGTTGAGAATATTTAGGCATATATTAACATTTAAATAATGAATTGATGGACATGGAGGGTGATGTTCTGGAGAGAAGCAAATAGTATAAAAGAACTTAGGCTATGTTACCAATAGATGAACTATAAACATGAAATGAAACTGAATAGAAAAGTGAAGCAATAGTAGAAAAGACTCATTTTTGCCAAGGACCAAATAGCATTCATTCAAAAAGTCATATGGTCACCTATATTCCCAGTTGTACTATGAAAGAATAAACATAAAATAATACTGGTTAGGGGGCCGGGCGGTGGCATGGAGGTAAGGTGCCTGTCTTGCCTGCGCTAACCTAGGACAGACCGCAGTTCAATTCCCCGGTTCCCTATATGGTCCCCCGTGCCTACCAGGAGCGACTTCTGAGTAAATAGCCAGGAGTAACCCCTGAGCATCACCGGGTGTGACCCAAAAACCAAAAAAAAAAAAAAAATAATAATAATAATAATACTGGTTAGCTTTAAGACAACATTGAAGTCTTGTAATTCACAATAATTTGGATGGAACCGGAGAGTGTCAAGAAAAGGGTCATAAGAGAATAGCTGTCAGATGACCTCACTCATATGTGATATTTAAAGAAACAAAGAAAATGGCCAAAGGCCAAGGAAAATAAATACTAAGACTCTGACAAGCAAAACTGAGTTAACTAATTGTGAGGGAGAAATGGACTTGGGAAGGCATGGGTAAACTAGAGAAAAAAAGAAAAATGAAAGAAAAATTAAAGACAATATTGTAATAAGGACCAGAGACAATAGAGGTAAGGACTGGAAGGACCAGCTCACAATTTGAAGCTCACCAGAGTGGTTAATGCTATTAGGGAAATAACTACACTAGCAACTAGCATGACAATGTTAAAAAATGAGAAAAGAAGAATGCCTGTCTCAAATACAGGCAGGGATCGAGGAGGAGGGGTCATTGGTGGTGAGAATGTTGCATCGGTGAAGGGGAGGGGGTGTTTATGACTGAAACCCAACTACAATCATGCTTGTAATTATAGTGCTTAAATAAAGATTTATATATTAAAATATATCTTTTTTTTTTTTTTGGTTTTTGGGCCACACCCGGTGATGCTCAGGGTTTACTCCTGGCTATTCGTTCAGAAGTCGATCCCGGCAGGCATGGGGGACCATATGGGGAATCGGGGGATCGAACCGAAGTCCGTCCTAGGTTAGCGCAGGCAAGGCAGGCACCTTACCTCCAGCGCCACCGCCCGGCCCCCCAAAATATATCATTTTTGTGTGCTAATATATAAAGTACACTACATATACAAAAGATTAACAAAAGATTTAACATTAACATTGTAAGCCACATTGCTTCAACTATGAAATTAAAAAAGTAAGGCCTAAATTCCATAAAAGAAAAGAAAGTCAAAAGGGTGGTGTCAGAAAATATATGATATATGTGTATGCACAGGAGTTAGTCATGTTGTAAGATAATCATACAATGAGTCAAATAAGAATGAAAAAATTTCAATTGAAATTAACTATCAATAATTCTACTGCAACTTATATTGCACATAATATTAACCATATTCTGAAATTCATTAAATTACTATACATTTTTTCTTCACACAACTACTCAGGGGAATGAACTAGAATAATAATACATACCACTTGACGTCTAGTTAAATCTATTAAAACATCTGATGTAAATAACACAAAAATAACTGATATATATCTATCTATCTGTTATTTTTGTGTTATTTACATACATATATGTATATATATATATAAAATATATATATATATATATATATATATACCAGAACAGTGACACAGCAGTAGGGTATTTGCCTTCCATGTAGCTGACCTAGGAGGAACTACAGTTTGATCCCCCAGCGTCCCATATGGTCCCTGGAGCTAGGAGCGATTTCTGAGCGCAGAGTCAGGAGTAACCCCTGAGTGTCACTGGGTGTGGACCAAAAATAAACAGATCAAACAAAAAATAATCAATGAATAAAGTAAAACTGATTTATAGAAAGCAATCCAGATACATAGACTATTTGAACTAGAACAGATCTTATGGTACATGAAATAACCTTGCATTTTACTGAGGGAATAAAAATTTAGAAAAGTTAGTCCATATTTCTTTCCCACTTACATATTTTAGCATCAGTTCCCTTCCACATATTAAATGTATGCTAGGTTAAAAATTCAGGGGCCAAAATAATACTTCAGTGGGGGAGCAAATTATCTACATATATGAGGTCCTGCTTTCCAACCCTTGTGTCACAAAAACAAGAAAGCAAAATTCCTTTCAGTGTTTCAGAAATCCGTAAGTCATATATTATATAAATATAACTGGGTAAATATAAACTTGTTAAATAGTTCTTACATGTCAATAAAAAGCATTAGTATTTATTCTACAATCACAGCACTGTTAAATAAAGACATATTCTTTGAGAAGAAACACGTTAAAGAACTAGCTTCCCACAATTATTATAGGGATACTGTTATAACATGCTGGTATTTTATTCACAGAGTTTTCATTTCTCCTATATATATATATTTTTTCTTTTGAATAGATGAAGCAAGTAGCAAGCTGCAAACATCGGTAAAGACAATCCAAATAAGCCTTTGGAAACTAGATTTAAATGCTTTCTTTATCTAATCTGTCCATGGTGCTTTATAAATGACTATTTGCCAGTGGGTTACAATACTTTCTTATTTTTGAATCAGTTTCTCCCTTTTTTCAACTTCCTAATACTTCTCATTCTCCTCTAGTCAGATGCATGAATGGTGAAAGTTCTCTATTATTCATCAAATACTTCAAACTGTTCTTGTCAAGTTTCTCAACTCATTTCCTACAGATATTCCCCAAAATTACAGCCAAAAAACTTCTCTGCCAGGCATGGGTCCATCAGAATAAAGATCGTGGGAGTTAGACATTTTGTAGAAAGGAAATGGACTGGAAACCTGTGTTCTTTCAATACCTGCAGTTTGTTTACTTTGTACCAGCTGTTAAACCCTATGTCTAGAATAGGATGATTCATTTTCTTCCTTTTTCAATCCTTCTCGCTAATAAATGGTAATCCATTCCTTAGAGTTGAAGGATACATTCATTTAAAAAAAGCACTGTTTCCTGTTCTTTTTAAAAGTTAGGTTAAAGGTGTCGCTTTTAAAGAGTCAGCTTAATAATTGTTTTTAAAGCATATGAAATAAGTAAAACATTTGGAATAAACTGTAAACTGTGAAAAGTGAAAAAAAAGGCAGTTTAGGCAAGATGTGCATATTTGCAGAGAACAGTTTGTAAAAATGTGCTTTTCTCACCAAACGTTCTACCTTGCAACATGTTTTATATGTCATCAGAATATGAGACACACATAAAAACAAAATATAACTTTGCATTAAAACATTGATCTTCTGGACATCATCTAATTAAATGATGATTTGGAAGACTAAATTGGAAATCAAATACACTAAAATTGCTTCATATTCTTAGTCGTCTTTTTCTCTTGTTTCTTAGACTGCAAGTAAATGGTGTACTTTTATGACTTGAAAAAGGTTCCAGAAGAAACAAATATGTTGACTTAGAAAATACGATTTGCAAAAAACATCAGAAAAAAGAATAGGATCCTAAATAAGATTCCTTATAGCAATTAATTCTAAGTTAGCATTCAAAGACCAAATTCGGATTTGGAGTTATAATACAGGGAATATGGCGATTGCTTGACAAATGACTGAACTAAGTTTGATCAGTGGTATCCCATATGGTACTGGAAACCTGGCTTGAGAAATTATGACTGCAGGGTCTAGTGTAACCCCAGAGCACCGCTGAGTTTGGTTCAAAACCAAAAAAAAAAATCAAATTTCTATTATAGTAAAGATAATCTGAAGACTAAATCAGTAGTATAATTCATGCTACTCTGTTAATTAGTGAACAGAGCCTGATAACCTGAAAAATTAAGTAAAATAAAGCTACTTTTTATTTAGTCTTAATTTTCAATGGTTTCACTCAACAGATTCCTACAGAAGAATTTTCTGATGGAATAAATAAAAGCTGAATGTCAGAACTATTAGTTGTTAAGTAATATATGGACCATATGGACTCTCTAAGCAAGCTCAGACTTTATTTCTTGATTTCAGAAGAATAGTAAATATTAGATTTCTTTTTAAAACAATAAGCATTTATGTGTAATACATATTTTATATTAGCTTTATAACCAAAAATTTCTCAAAAGTAATGTAGAAGAGATTTATGAAGAGACTATTTTCTTAGATTATATAAATTTATTTTTCCTTTTCTTCTTCTAAGTGGATATCTATAACACCTATAAGCACACCTCCTTGTTTTTTGTTAGTTTGTTTTGTTTTGTTTTTTTGTTCTTGTTTTTTTCCTTTCTTCTCCCTTATTTTTTCTTATATTTTATTAGAACTACATTACTAAAATCATATTGTTCACCCTCATAATTTGAGGGGGAATATTGGATAACACCAAGACCAGAAAGTCGTACGAACATTTAAGGAGAAAAAAAAAACGATCAGTCTTGAACACTAAACCCAAAATCAACAACAACAGAATCAATATCCAATCTACAAGCTGTACATTGGGGAACAATTACACTAGCATTGTGGGGGACAAAAAAACGGAGATATGGGATGTATGATGGGAATGGGGTAGAGGGAGGACAACACTGGTAGTGGGAATGCCCCTCATTCATTGCCCTAAATATTACTGTGAAAGATTTGTAATTACTTTGACCACAATAAAAATTTATTTAGAAAACGAATAGAAAAATATTATTAGAAAATATAAATTTGAAAGAAAATATATAAGACAATACTAGAAGATTTCAAAAGAAAGAATATGTGCCTGGTATTGTATTTTCTAGTTGTCTAGTTCTATATAATATGATTTATTAAATGTGAAAGAGAAAATATTATTTTATCAATTGGGCTATTCTGATGATTAAATTAATGTATTTAACAGGTTAGATAATTTCCTATTATGTAGAGAATGTCAATAATTAGTTTAACATTAATATCACTAGTAAGAAATGTAGTGTGCCAAAGCAATACACAGCAGTAGAGTGTTTGATTTTTGTTTTTTGTTTTTGGGCCACACCCGGCGGTGCTCAGGGATTACTCATGGTAATCTGCTCAGAAATTGCTCCTGGCAGGCACGGGGGACCATATGAGACGTGGGAATTTGAACCAAACACCATAGGTTCTGGGTCGGCTGCTTGCAAGGCAAATGCCACTGTGCTATCTCTCCGGCCCCAGCAGTAGAGTGTTTGACTTGTGTGAGGCCAACCTGGGACTGACCCGGATTTGATCCCTGGTATCACGTATGGCCCCCAGAATCTGCCAGGAGCTATTTCTGAGCACAGAGCCAGGAATAATCCTGAGCACTACCTGATGTACCTCAACTCCTTCCCCATTGCAAAAATAAAATTAGGAATAGTGTACAAGAGATCTGCTATGAATATCATCGATAAAAACTGAAGTAGCATTAAGTGTCCAGAAATTGAGTTTTGCATGAGTTGGTATAATTTCAAAGAAAATTCCTTCTCTTGATGTACCATATCATTATACCTAGTATAGACAATGTGTGAATACTTTTTTTTTAAATTTTTAATTTTAGGTCACAGGGCTCATTCATGTCTCTGTACTCAAGGCTCATTTCTGGCAATGCTAAGATTACCTGGGATAGAACCTGGATCAGATGTGTAAAAAATAAGCTTCCTATCCATTTTACTATCCTTCACAGCCCCAGAATACATTCTCTTAACTATCTTTCTGTAATTATTTGTGCAAAGATTCTATTTTATCTGAATTCTATAAGATGTAGAAGACAACGGCATTATGAAATTTATTAATTTTTGAAGTAAATAGTATAGAATCTTATTGTCACTGCTTACTAGATTTAGTTGAAGAATGAATAAATTGTTGATATCCACTGAAATGTTAAGCATGTTTAAAATCTTTTTGCAAAGCAGAAAGGAAATCTTTAGATATTTCAATTACGAGGGAAATAGAAGTTGGAGGGAAACAGCATAATAAGGGCAGTTATAATGTATTGGGAAGAAATCATAATATAATAGGCATAAGCAACATGATGTTACTTTATATATATTAATTTCTAGCATAGCATTTGTCACTCTAAGATATCAATGGATATTTACTTGAGTGGATTTAATAAATCATAAAAAGGAAAATCAGGCTACGTATTTAAATGTATAGAAAAGAAATGAGATTTTTCCTCCCGATGATTTTTCTAATCTTATAACTTTGTTCCTTCAGTTTGGTCTAGAAAATGTAAAATGTTATGAAGTTGGAGTTAATTCCTTTCTAGGAAATATTCATACATTCTCTTTTATATAATATTGTTATATAATATTCTAACAAATATAATTTGTTAGAATTTCATTCAGATGTTAGAGAGGCTTTTTAAAGAAGATATAATTTAGCAATAGCTGCATTTTCAATTCCATGTTGAATTGATATTACTTAATGGTGTGAAGAAACAAGAACTAAAGCATGTCCTTAGTAAGTTTACCTTCTGTGACATACTATTGACAATGACTTACGTTGGCTCTACAGACATTCAGGGGAAAAAATATGCTTAGCTTAAAAGATGGTATTTGAGGAGATGAGTTCTTAAGGTGATTTTGGGAACACTAAACCCTATCTGTGGGCGTCCTTCTTTGCTCTTATCTGATACCTCTCCAAGAAGAAGTCAATCCAGAGATTTTGCATTAGCTATTATGGTCCAATTTTATATGTAGTTAATTTACATTTGCATAGATAGGCAACTATATGTTAAATTTTTCCCTTCTAG
This sequence comes from Crocidura indochinensis, assembly GCA_004027635.1. Lineage (NCBI taxonomy): Eukaryota > Metazoa > Chordata > Mammalia > Eulipotyphla > Soricidae > Crocidura > Crocidura indochinensis. The sequence goes on along the minus strand of PVKC010003047.1, from coordinate 24,933 downwards.
GAGCCAGACCAGTAGCACAAGGGGTTATCTGCCTTGCTGGCACTAGCCTAGTACAGACAGAGGTTCAATCCCCCAGCATTCCATATGATTTCCTAAGCCAGGAGAGATTTCTGAGTGAATAATTATGAGAAGCCCCTGAGAATCACTGAGTGTGGCCCAAAAACAAAACAAAAAAAAGTTTCCCCTTCTTCTTCTTCCTGTGTTTTCTTGTTCTAATCAGTAAACATTTTAAGAGAATTACTTTCAGGGCTTTCAGTCCATGAGGCTGTGAGCCCCTGACCCCATCTTTTTCTCTTTTTTATCTGTCTTGTTTTCTTAACCTTGAAGCACCCTGAATTTAGGCTTGTTCAACCTTCTGGTTTCCAGCAGACTTGATAATTATGTACAAATCCCAAATATTTGTCAAGACCTCAATGTTTTAGGATTTCAGAATATATGAATCAAACATTTTTGTCACTTTAAAATTTTTCTGTTGCATAATGAGAATATTCATGTGCATGTTGAATGTTTTTGAGATGAGTGAATTAGGGTAATTAAATTAAATAGGTACTTTAGAACAGGTTTTAAATATCTATGCTCAGTTATATATTAGATGACTCAGTTGAGGGTGCTTACCTTTATGAGATAAATACCAACTGAATCTCTGAACTTATCTTTGACTCTTTCAACCATAAAGCTAGCTTTGCAAAATCATAATGGGCAACTAGTTGGGAAAGCATCCATTGAGTTCTAAATATTTGTGTGCATAGGCAATTAAATTCTTGATTGGAAGAATTTGGTTATGGGACATAGAAAGACTTGATTAATTCTTTGTGGAAACTACTTGTACACTGATGTACATACTAGAGTCAAGACATGGAGTAGAGTCAAGGCAGCTTGTATGTAACTAGAGAAAAGGAATCTGGGATGGATTCACAGCTTTCTATTTGCCATGTGTTGCTCAAGTGATCTCTATCCTTCAGTTTGAGATGCCTTGGGCCTTTACAAACATTATCCTTTCTACTTAAGCTAGTTTTAGGCTTTTGAAACCAGCCCTTCCCTGCCTAAGTTCTAGTGCAATAAATTTAAATGAAAAGCAACTGAAAAACAAGGAGCAGCACTAGGCAAGAACAGCTGCAAAAAATTTAGGGCTCATTGCTGATGACACAGGCCATATGCATTGCAGTTACATCTTTACTAAAACAGTATTTTTCTACCAGGGAATCCATCAATCTCAAAACTTATGTAATAGTTTTGCTCCTTTCTTTTATTCTTCCTGTTCAAACAGTCAACTAGGTTTAAAGTCAAAAAGCTTAAGACTAGTTACCAGATCTAGTTAGCAGATCCAGATATACTGACTTAGTGTGAGGACTTGCCCAATAACCCATTCTCTCATCATTTTACTTTTATGACTATAGGTAAATCATATAATGACACAATGAAAAATACTATGTGACAATACCAAGAGAAAATACGTTGCTCTAAATGTAAACTATTTATACCGATTTAGGGACCAACCATTGGTTTTCAATATAAAAATTCAGCAGCCACACAATCTGGTTAAAAGTTTATGGCTGTACTTATTTAGCTTTTATTTCATCACATTAAGCAGTGCTCATGGACGACTTCTGGTTCTGGCAGTGCTTGGTGGACTATCTGAAATGTCAGAGTTTGAACCCAGGTCAGCTGCATGAAAGCAAATGCTTCACACTTTTATGACTTTATCTTTAAATGTGATTTGTGTCCTTGAAAAATATTTAAAATATTTTAACTAATAATATATCATAACATAAGTTTCAGAGGAGGATAATATTATAAGCATGGAATATTGACAATCAGTTCACATATGAATATCCAATGCTCTCCTTTACAACATATTTTTCCTTTTGATCCTTCCTGCTTTTCTCTTCTGATATACACAAATTACTCTTGGAATCTAAAGTTAAATTTTTGTTTTATTTATAGCTTGTCTTCTATGTCTACCATGTATTAGTGAAGTCACATGGGGTTTGTGTTTCTCCTGCAAATTTACTAAGCATGATACTCTTAGGTCATCAATATTGCAAATGACAGGTTTATCTTTTAAAAATAGATATAGAGAATTGCTTTGTGAATCGATGCCCCATTCTTTATATTTTTTATCAGTTGATTAACACTTTGGTATTTCTCATTTCCAGTTCATACCTATTTTAAATAAAAATACATTTTCGATAAATAGCATTGGGATAATTGGTCTGTCAAATACAAAATAATGGTGGATCAGATAGATAGTATAGGAGTAAGGCATTTTCATTGGCTTCAGTTGATCCTGGTTTGATTCAGTAACTATACTCTGTCCCCTGATCATGGCTATGAGTGATTACTCATCATAGAGTCAGAAATAGCGTTTAATCATTACCACGTATGGTACTTATTGACTCCCCCAAAGAAAAGTAGTGGAACTAAATTGCTATCTAATAGTGTTTTCCAGAAACTACTGAATTGAACAGAAGACATAAAATTATAAATTATAAACAATATCAAGAAAAGTAAGATGCTCTGTGACATCAGACTTGAATATATATACACACTCACACATATATATATATATTTATATATATAAATATATATATATATACACATATAGGTTGAATTCAAAAGGCAGGAGAAATGAAAAAATTAAATATACAAAATAAAATCTCATTACATTAGCCTGAAATGGTTTGAACAGTTAAATTATTGATAACCAAAAATACATCACTGAATGAGAGAAAACTTTTATATACCTTAGTTTATAATAAATGTGCATAAATTACAAAAGCCAAAATAAAATTAATTAGTTCCATAAAAAATAAAAAACAAGGCACAACCTGAGCAATCACTTCACTAGAAAAATCAAGTTGAGCAACACACAGAATTATGTCCTTATTTTCAGAGTGGTGGTGCAAGCGATAAGGTATCTCTGCCTTGCCCGCGTTAGCCTAGGACAGACTGCTGTTCAATTCCCCAGTGTCCCATATGGTCCCTAAGCCAGGAGCCATTTCTGAACGCTTAACCAGGATTAACCCCTGAGCGTAACAGGGTGTGGCCCCAAAACAAAACAGAACAAACAAACAAACAAACAAAAGAAAGAGAAAAGAAAAGAAAAATATGTTGTTATTTGTTTTTATGGAGAAAGAGGGTGTTTTTATTATAAAATATTTATGAATGAAATAAACTAGAATTAACAGTGACAAGGCGTTTGGGAAAGAAAAGGGAAGGAAAGAGAAAGAGAAACAGGGATACACAAAATGAGAGAGAGGGTGAGAAAAAAGGAGAGAAAGGGAGAGAGCAAGACAAACAAGCAGAGAGAGAGAGGGAAAGAAAAAGGGAAAGAGGGGGAAGAGAAAGAGGAAGAAGGAGAAGAGAAAGAGAAAATAATCTTCGACATCTTCAAATTTCCCCAATTAAACTTTTCACACAATTTTTTCTAGTTAAAATATTTTAAATTGTGCCTAAAAGCCAAGTGAGCTTCTCATCTATTTCTGGGTCTCTCCCATGTATGTAAGAAAAAGAAGAGATAAATCCCTCTTTAGTTTTTTTCCTGTAAACTCTATGGAAGCTTCTTTACATATTTGTCGAGCCTCTGAGAATCATGGAGGTTACAGGATTTAGAGGAAATTAAATGGTGATATTTGCAGCTAGTATGAACTTTTCTTTTCTTTTTTTTTTTTTTTTTTTGGTTTTTGGTTTTTGGGTCACACCCGGCAGTGCTCAGGGGTTACTCCTGGCTCCATGCTCAGAAATTGCTCCTGGCAGGCACGGGGGACCATATGGGGCACTGGGATTCGAACCTATGACCTTTTGCATGAAAGGCAAACGCCTTACCTCCATGCTATCTCCCGGGCCCCGAACTTTTCTTTTTCAACTGAGAAGAAACTACTGTTGAGTCAAACATTTTATTCTAGTAAACAGAAAATCATTGGAGTTAATAGGAATTTGCAGTTGACAAAATCCAAGTCATTCACATGAAGCATCCTGCCATGCATTCAATGTCAAACAATATTCTTTTCTTCTATTATTTAGCGGTAACATAATAAGATATTCCTAGATCCCTCAGGTGACAAATTATCACTTACTGTATTAGAATGAGTGACATTTCAGGGCAAAAGTTGTCTTCAGGTTTCGATATGACTGGGTTTGATAAACTACTCATCTGTTATGGGTTATGAATTATTAGGTGACTTACTTTATTTTGTTCACTAATAGTCTTCTCATCTTTTCGACAAGATTCCCTATAATACTTAATAGAGTTGTGAAGATTAAAATGAGATTGCATGTGAGAAGTGCTTAGCACAAAACTGAAGTTTAGCAATCATAATACACTTCCCACTTATATATTTTTATGGCTTTATAAATGCCAGGAACATTTAACTCTGAGTAGTGGTGAGTAGAGTTTGCCAACAATTTCCATGCGCAGAGAAGAATCCAGTAATTTGGGACATTCAAGAAGCAATTTGAATTAAATAAAAACATGTCTGCAACGAAAAATGGTGTTAGCTCAATTGATGTGTAATATTATGGTTGATAATCATCTGTGCAAGTTGTTCATAAGGTTAGTTTATGGTAAAAAAAACAAATGCTCATTTAGTTATGCTTTGAAACCTAAGATAAATGATCAAAATCAAGATTACAGTCAGCTTTCCAGCTGCCACTGCTTGGCTGTGGGCTCAGTGTGAATTGGGACGCCTTGTGTGCGTTATTCTTTTGGTATTTGTTGGCTCTGTATCGTCTTGCTTCCTTGTCAAAATTCAATTATGTCTGTATGAAAGCAAAGATGTTTGTTTCTTCTGCAAGGCAAAGTGGCAGGGGAGTAACAGGAAGAGTTATTTATGGAATAACCCAACACTAGTGATATTTTTATTATCTTTAGACTTTCATCTCACAAATACTAGGAGGGAAACTACAATGGGTAGAGAGTTTGCCTTGTATATCACTGACGTGGGTTTGATCCCAGGCATCCGCTATGGAACCTTGACCTCATCAGAAGGAGTTTCTGAATGAAGAGCCAGGAGTACACCCTGAGCACTGCTCAACCCCTTCAAAAAATTCCTGTACCATAAAATTGGAAATCTAAAGATGCCAATTTGCTTATTGTATGACAAGACCTTAAGAACTTTAATATATTGTGCTGGACAACTAGTTTAGCTTTCTCTGAAGATGCCAGCTATGTAAATACATTTTTAAACAGCTAATTGTTTTAAATGTATCAGCAGTTGTGAACATAAGTATAAGTTATTTGAATAATATAAAAGCATATATCTGGGGCCCGAGAGATAGCATGGAGGTAAGGCGTTTGCCTTTCATGCAAAAGGTCATTGGTTCAAATCCCGGTGCCCCATATGGTCCCCCGTGCCTGCCAGGAGCAATTTCTGAGCATGGAGCCAGGAGTAACCCCTGAGTGCTGCCGGGTGTGACCCAAAAACAAAAACAAAAACAAAACAAACAAAAAAAAGCATATATCTTATCTTATTTTCAAGCACTTCTAGACAAACTAATTAGATGAACTGAGGGTCTTCAAGCACCATTAGGATAGACCTTATAAAATTACTCATTTGGGGCTAAAAGGAGAGTATAGAGGTTAAAATAATTGTGTTGAATACAGACAGTCCTAGTTTGTCCCTCAATAATGCATATTGTCCCATAAGTACCACCAGGAGTGACCTCTAGGTAGAGGACCAGGAGTATGCCCTGAGCACAGCATCTTCTCAGTTTCTCATTAAGATTTTATATATGGGTTGTTTAGACTAACAAGACATTTGGAAAAGAAACTCATATGTTGGTGGAATCCAATTCAAATAAAGAACAACATTTTCATTGGTGTGTGCACTGTTCCCTCAAAACATATATAATCATTAGAGGAAAAATAAATAAAACATTGAGGAATATAACCCTACACGTTTTATTATAAATATCCCAATTTTCAATATCTCAGGTGACTTTCTTACACAATTTAATGCTTTGGGAGGAAATTGCTTTCCTCATTCATTACATAAACTCATGTGCATGGCTGCACTCACATTAATATCACCACTGAAATAGAGATAGTATACATTAGTTTGGCTTCTTTATTTAGAAACAATGTATGTAAAGATAGGAAATAAGGCCATGTGTCATAAAATATCAATTGTAGTTATCTTTTAAATTTATGTTTATTATGGTAATCTTGATTAGGGTAAAATTCATTCAGGCAAAAATAATGTAGATGTTTATATGTTGTAGGGGTGAAGTATTCTCAGACTATGCTCCCCACAAGAGTGTCAGTTCCATCAGAATTTATAGACAATTCTAGAGCTTTCTCTCCACTTTGGTTACTCAACTCTGGCCAGAGTTTTACAAATTGTTTCATTGGACATTGCTTCTTTTCTTTGCTTTTTGATAAACCATACTGTTAAGGCAATATTTCCTCTTTTATTTTTACTGAGAAGTCTGTTGCATATGTGTGTGTATGTGTGTGTGTGCACTCAACCATACATCATAAGAATAAGTATATATATAAATTTTCTTTTGGGGAAGTGGTGGGTTGGGCCACACTCTGAGGTACACAGAACTTACTATTAGCTCAGTTATTAGGGTTTGGTGTGTCTTGTTAGGTTTTGGGGTACAATATTTAATGCTGGAAAGTGAAACAGACAGCTGGATGTAAGGTGAGTGTCTTCCCAGCTATATTTTTCTAAAATCCTATGTTCCATTTTTCTATCTATTCATTTATTATAATACTATTTCCATCTTTCTATTTATCTATTGATCTGTTACTAGACATTTGTGCTGCTTGCCCAAATTTTGATATCTAAATAGTACTGCAAGTGTTACCATTTGCATTTATCTGTTCAAGGTAACTTATTTGTGTACTTTGTATAGACACCGATGTGTGTAATTTCTGAATTATAGTTAGGTAAAACTCTAGTGTTTGCAAGGAGGTTGAGAAAGTTTAATTTCCTACAAATAATAAAGAATTTTTTTCTTTTTTCTCTATGCCAATGTAAGAATATGTTTTTGAATATTTTGATAATGACTATTTTTTATATATCTGTTGCCCACTGGTATATCTTCTTTGGGTACTTGGGAGTTCAATGCTTCCCATTTTTAATATAGATTTTGTGATGCACATATGTGTGAGAAATTCAAATCCCATTGCATGGGAGATAATATTTCTACTCTATATATTTGAAAAAAAATTCTTAAAAACAAGGAATTTTCAATGGCGTTTGGGCTACACCTGAGGATGATCAAGCCTTACTCTTGGCTATTCGCTCAGAAATTGCTCCTAGCTTGGAACCATATGGGATGCCAGGGGATAGAACTGATTCATCTTGGGTCAGCTCTGTGCAAGGTAAGTGCACTACCTCTGTGTTAAAACGCAGGACCCTGGATGAGACTATTTTTTTCTTATTTTAATGATAGTTTCTTTAGCTGTACAGAATTTTTTCACTTTGATATTTTTTATGTTTTTTTTTCACTTTGATATGATACCACTTTTTTTGTTTTTTGTTTGTTTGTTTTTTGGGTCACACCCAGCAGTGCTCAGGTGTTACTCCTGGCTGTCTGCTTAGAAATAGCTCCTGGCAGGCACGGGTGACCATATGGGACACTGGGATTCAAACCAACCACCTTTGGTCCTAGATCGGCTGCTTCCAAGGCAAACGCCACTGTGCTATCTCTCCGGGCCCGTTACTACTTTTTTTGTGTTAGATTTTGTTAATTGTTCTTTTTGAATAGACATCTCTGAATATGTGATTTTGTCGTGGAGATCATGAAGTAGTATGCCTATGTTTTCTACTATATGTTCTATGTAGTCAATATCTAATATCTAGGTCTTGAAATAATATATAATATATAGCTAATATATATTATATGAATATATTATATATAACATAATAAATGTACAATATATAAATATAGATAATATATTATAAATAGGCTTTTAGAGTATTGTGGTATAATTTCTCCCTATTGCACCACTATTTGCTGAATAAAGTATAGTGTTTCTTTTCTTTTATGCTCTTGGTTGTGTGTGTGTGTGTGTGTGTGTGTGTGTGTGTGTGTGTGTGTGTGTGTTCCAGCCTATGTGCTCAGAAATCGCTCCTGGCTTGGGGGACCATATGGGATGGCGGTGGATCGAACCGAGGTCCGTCCTAGGCTTAGCACGCGCAAGGCAGACGACTTATCATTTGCACCACCTCTCCAACTCCTGCTCTTGTTTTTTAATAGTAAATTACCTTTTCATACATCTGAGGGTGTGCAAGTAGATTCTCAATTCTACTGCATTGTTGGAAGTGTTTGAGTTTTTTCTCCAATATTACACTACTTGGTTGCTCTGCATATGTGATATTATTTAAACTTTAAGAACACGAATATTCCCATCATTTCCCCAAAGAATTGCTTTAACTATTATGTGAACCCATGAAGTATTTATTAAAGAATATTCTGTCTATTTGCAGGATGTCAATGAAAAATTTATAGACATTATATTGAGTTTTATAATGCTATAGATGCAAGGATCAGTCAATTTTTCTAAAAGATTTTTTACTGTAATCTTTAGTATTGTATAAGTACATTATATATTATTTTGCAAAATATAAGTAATACAATTAAAATTTTCTTTTCCTAATCAGGACCATTTTAATTTTTTCTTGCTTACATGCTGTAGCTTAAGTAGATTGTTTCAACACTTTGCTGAAAACTATTAAAAATAGTTTTGTGACTTGGTTTTTATTTGTGTGTGTGTTTTTTGTGTATTCAATATAAAAATTCAGTTTTTCGGGGCCCGGGAGATAGCATGGAGGTAAGGCATTTGCCTTTCATGCAAAAGGTCATCGGTTCGAATCCCGGTGCCCCATATGGTCCCCCGTGCCTGCCAGGAGCAATTTCTGAGCATGGAGCCAGGAGGAACCCCTGAGCACTGCCGGGTGTGACCCAAAAACCAAAAAAAAAAAAAAAAAAAAAAAAAATTCAGTTTTTCTTGAATAATTAAGTTAGATATATATTTATGATATATGAACATTTTCTTTTCTTTTTTGGGGGGGCACACCCGGTGATGCTCAGGGGTTATGGGGTTACTCCTGACTATTTGCTCAGAAGTCGCTCCTGGCAGGCACGGGGGACCATATGGGGAACCGGGGGATCGAACCGTGGTCCGTTCTAGGTTAGCACAGACAAGGCAGGCACCTTACCTCCAGCGCCACCGCCCAGCCCCCGAACATTTTCATAGTAAGTAAATTTCTTCTATACTCATTTTGTTGAGGATTTTTAAAATCATAATTAGATATAGAATCTCCTTGAAAAATGTCTTTATATATTGTGAAATGTTTATTTTTTGTTAATGCCATTTATTAATTAAATTTATTTGTCTATGTTGAACCATCCTTTTCTCCTGAAATAATTCACAGTGGTCATTATGTATGATTATTTTAATGGATTACTGAATTCTGTCTGCTCATTTGGGGCTAAGAATATTTGCATCTATGTTTATAAGGGCCATTAAGCAGATTTTTGCTATTGATACTTTAGCTCTTATAGAAAACTTTTTGAAGAGTTCCTGTATATTTAATTTTTGAGATATTTGATGAAATTTAGAAATAATTCATCTTTGAAATTTTTATGTAAAAGAATAGTAAAACCATATTAACCTTGACTATTTTTTAGGAGAAAATTTGATCACTACTTCAATTTTCTTGCTCACAACTTGTTAACTTATTCCTGGTTAGATTTTGGGAGAATGTAGAATGCTAAATTTGTCTAATTTCCTAGGTCCTCCAATTTAATGCCATTGAAACATTCATACTAGTTCTCTATCATCTTTATTTAAAGTGTTGATCTGTTGTAAATATTTATTCTCTCACAAAAACATATCAAAGTTATTTTCTAAACTTTGGTGTTCACCATGGTATTCACCAAATTTGAATTATTTCTTTTTTTCTATTGACTTTGGGTTACATTTTCTTTTTTCTCTTTTTCGAATATGAGAGATAGATTATTAATATGGTATTTTCTTTGTTTCCTGGAGATGGCCAAATGTCTATAAACATATTAGTAACTCTTCCCATGCTGCTTTTGCAGTATTCCATATGTTCTGATAGCTGATGCCTTCATTCTTATTTTTTCTCAGAAAATTTTCATGTTCTTTTTTTTTTCCTCACTGATTCAATAGTTACTCAAGATGTTTAATCCCAAAATGTTTGTTTTTCTCATTTTTCCTATTAGTTGATTTGCAGTATACTTACATTTTCTTCTGTATTGATACATAATTGTAGTCTTCGTGGCTTAATTTCTTTGTGTATCAGTATGAGAATTGTCCTTGAGTAAGTTCTAAGAGCTCTAGAGAAGAATGAGTATATATTGTTTTGTAGTTGTGGAAGGTTCAGGAAATGTCTATTACGTCTGGTTCTTGGGATTTATCATTTATGACTATTATTTTTCTATTAGATTTTATGTCTAATTAACCTGTATAATGGTGAGAAAAGGATGTTTAAATCCTCTAATGAGATTGCATGGCAGTCACTGTCACTTTTCAGCACTGTTACTAACTGCTCTATATATGTTGTTCCTCCTTTATTTGTTATATAGTTGTTTATATGTTTTAAGTACTCATATGTTGACACTTTATTTATTCTATAAAGTCCATTACAATGACTTATTGATGTTTTTAAACTTATTTTTTGTAATATAATTTTAATTCCTGATGGAATTTTTGTTGACTTAATAGTCAGAAAAACATTAATGTTGAAGCTGTTAGAGCAAATACTACTTAGAATAAAAATCAGAGACTTTGTCTAGTCCAACCATGCCCCTAATGTCCTATTATTTCTTCAAGTCTACAATTTCCTTCTGCATCCTCCAGTTTCTCTCCCCACCCTTCCCACCCTCACTTGTTAATCTCCATTCTGTTGTTAAAGTCTAAAAGTCACTTTTCACTGAAGACTGTCATTTCTTCAGTTTTATTTCTTTACCTACCACAGAAGTGTTCAAATCTGATATTTGTTCTTCTCGACCTTAGACTTAAAATTTATTCTGTCTAGTATAAATTGGATGTTCTTTCCCCTTTCAGGCTAGATCTAGCCTGTTTCATTGTTTTCTAAGCTTATACATTGAGCCAATTCTTAACATTGAAGTTTATGTAGGTCTCCTAGAAATAGCAGAATGTTGGGTGTTATTTCCTAATGAGTCCCACCATTCTGTACTTTATCCTAGTATTCAGTTAACTGATACTTAGAAGAAATATTTACAAAATTTTTAAACATATTTAAATGTGGACTATGAGTGTTTTTTGCAATTGGCCTAATGTTTCCTTTTTTTCCTCTTATGTCCCTGATACTTTGATAGCTGCCTTGCATGTAGTGATTTGTTTTTATTTGTATCTTATTTGTTCCTTGTGTTTTGCTTTAAAATTATGGTGACATATATTTTAAGTCAAGGTACCACTTTAAATTAAAGCCAGGACATCTCAAGTTGATTATATCATGCAAGGATATTATTCTGTTTATCTTTATTTTCTGATTTTAAAATAATATTCTTAATAAATTCAATATTTATTTAACTTTTTTATTTGATGATTTATTTTATAAATACATTCTTTAAATCACAGTGAGAGACAGTTGCAAAGTTGTTCATGATTGAGTTTCAGTCATACAATGTGCAACACCATTCACCAATGCAGATTTCGCACAACCAATGTCTCTAGTTTTCCTCTTACTCACTTACCCAGACCTTACTATCTCCCCTGCCTACCCCTATGCCCCTATGGGAGACATTTTTCTACTCCCATTCTCTCCCTCTCTCTCTCTTTCTCTCTCTCTATCTCTCTCTCAATCTTTTCTATTTTTCTTTGTTAGACTCTGTGGTTTGTAATATTGTTATTGAAGGCTTATCATGCATATCACTTCATCTTTTGTCAGTACTCAGTATGTGTCCTAAGTGATAATTTACAACTCTCACTATCATAATGGTCCCTTCTTTACCAATAATATACTCCCCCACGTGCAATCTTTCTTCCATGAACTGGTTCACTTGGTCTCTTTCCTATTAAGTCTGGACATATTTAACTGTTATAGAAAATGTTCCTTAGAAATATTCCCAATGAAAGGTTTAAAAAAAGTAATATAGTATTAATCATTACAAGGAAGAGTCTTTTTAACATTAAATATGACATAAGGTGCTACATGATTAATTTGGACTTCTTACTTAAAAATGATTGGTGTTTTGTTGTAAAGAATCTCTTACAAATAGAACATTTTGGGGAACTTGAGCCTTGGCGTAGCGGTAGGGCGTTTGCCTTGCATACAGCTGACCCAGGACGAACCACAGTTTGATCCCCCGGCGTCCTATATGGTATCCCAAGCCAGGAGCGATTTTTGAGTGTATATCCAGGAATAATCCCTGAGAGTCACTGGGTGTGGCCCCCAAAATAAAAAATATAATAATAAATGACCTGAAAACAACTTCCCACACCTAAAACAAAAATTTCCAAACTTCTAAAGATAGTGATTACCAGAAGGTAGGAGATGAAAGATAAAACGGTTCATAAGGAAATACACCCAAATGATGTATATACAATATATAAAGACTCTGTGATTTTCTACTATTGCTATTTAACTTTCTGATAAAGAATAGGTAGAGCATCCAAGTGATTTATTACACCTGGATCTGAGCTCAGAAATCACTCCTGGCTAAGGGGACCATATAGGATGCTAAGGATCAAACCTGGGTCCTTCCCGGGTCGAACACATGCAAGAAAAAGCCCTATTGCACTACTTCAGCCTTGCCTCAGTGATTTAAATCTTTCCCCAAAGATACAAGAGTTAAGAACCTGAACAAGTAGTTAATTTCAATATTCTCGATTTTTGATAATATTCTAGCTTTATTATACTAGGGAAGAATGGGAATTCACCAAGTAAATAAATTTAATAATCCCTTTAATCATTTATGAATCTTTAAAAAGATGACATTCCAAACTCAATAATTGTTTAATTTAATTTAATTTAATTTGACGCTGTTACTTACAAAGTTGTTTACAATAGGTTTCAGGCTCACAATTAAAGCACTAGATCCAACACTATTGGAAGCATGAGATTCAAATTACAATTATTAAGATTTAAAATGTATCTGTCAAGGAGTACTTAATGTCTTAAATGTTGAAAGCTACTATTATCAAGAAATATAAGTTTATTTCAAAATTTCCAACCCATCTCCAATTATTAATGCTTTCCAAATGTGCTGGGAAAACGTCTTTTTTACAGAAACATCTGCCAAAATAATGATTTAAATTATACACAGACATAATCTCTGGATTATTTTTCTTTAAATTAGTGAATAGCAGAAAAGTTGCTGTGGGAAAAATTGCTCGAAATCATTTCAAATTAATTATCAGGCTCTGACAAACTTTTTATGTTACAAAAACTTTCACAATGTCACATGACAAGTGGTCTACAACCTTTTATGAAGGTATTTGGTGCCTGAGGCCCAAAACTAACAGTGCCAAAGAATTTCTTGGAATGTTAAATGGAATATTCTGATTTTGAACAAATTCTCACAAAATTTACCTCTGATATTTAGAAAATGGAAAAGTCGTCATTCATTTGTTTAACTTGGCTAGAATTATTAAGTCACTTTTCTGAATATGTCAATATTTATTAAGCAAATAAAATATTCCTTAGCTTAATATTAAAGTAGGACTTAAAGAGATTTACCTCAACATTTAGTAAACAACTGCATGTTTTATAAAAAAAATAATGCTGAATTGAATATCAACAACATAATTCTGACTAATGATCTTTCTATAATTATGAAATATAGCATCTCAAAACATACATTCTTCACCCTCATATTATGTGGCCTGGTACCTTGCCTCACCATTTAAGCTATATAGCAGAGATAATTTTGTAAAATCTTGTTTTTTTAATATATTTCTTTGATTACTATTAATGACAAAAAGAAAATTCAGAAACAGTCCAAAAGTGCCAATGGAGAAGCTATGAGGGATCCAACAGAGATAATTATATCTGAAGATAGAATTGGACTTTAAATGACAAACTATATTTACTATATACACATGTTGATATTTATTGATGAGCATCTAAAATTTAAGTTATTTTACTTTAACAAAAATGAAAAAGACTAGTGCTTAGTTTTGAATGGTCAAATTTGATTTAACTGGTATGTCTCTATTAAGAGCTCTCTAATGGGGTTGAAAAAAACAGTACAGTGGTTAAGACATTTGCATTACTTCAAGTCACCTGGGTACAATCCTTAGCATTGCATATTGTCCCTGGAGCCCAATACGAGTGACTCCTGAATAAAGAACCAGAGGTAAGCCATAAGAACTACCAGAATAACAAGACCAAAACAAAAAAGAATTATCTTAATTTCTAACAATTTTATCATAAGATAAAAAGCTTAAATAGAAGTCCACTTCTCAGTCACCTATATTTTCATTCATTTTCTCTTCTCTAATGGTATGCATTATGTGAATTGTAGTTTTCTATAGTTAAATAGCAAAGAAAGGAGAAAACTGACATATATTTAGAAAATGTATGTGATAGTGAGAGGTAGTTTGATGACTGGTTTATGTTCTAGAACTACATGATAGCATCAGAGTAAATAACTAAACCTAATTTTATAGATCTGACAGTAAAACAATAAAAAAATGAAAATAAAGAATCTGGAAAAATAGAACAGTTGTTAATGTATGTGCTTTTATGCACCTGACCTTGGTTGAATCCCCAAAACCCAACATGTTCCCCTTAAGCCCAACCAGGAGCTCACCACATAGCCAAGTTGGGAGTGAGATCAGTTGCGGCCCAAATTCCTGAACATTCCTCAAAGAAAAACAATGAAAAGAAAAAACGACATGCTGGAAGAACTCTTCTAAAGCTTGATATCACCCTCATGGTTCATCCTTCATTTTTTAATACTTTTAAACACATTTGAAAAAAAAATGAAAGAAGCCGGAGATGGTAGGACAATTTGCCTTGCACATGGCTGACCCAGGATATACAAGTGTTCAAACCCTGACATCCCATGTGATCCCCCAAGCCAGGAGCAATAGATTTCTTGAACCTAAAGCCAACCCAAAACAACAAACAAACAAACAAAATCACATCTGAACATTTCTAATCCCTTTCTCCAGCTCTGCTGCAAAATTTTAAATGTCATCAGCACCATTCTTCTCTTTAATTTCAAAATAAAAAAATCACACTAATTTATCTGATCTATTATTGTGTATTATATTATACCATAATTTAAAATAACTATGTCACTTGTGAAGACATTAAAATTTTTAATGAATCCATAGAGTAGTCTAGTTTGTCAATTTAACACAAATGTTTTATATTAATATGCATATTAATACACAGAATGGCTTAATCTGATCTTAATCTGATATTTTTATGTGATAAGTAAAAGGTTTTATGGATAGTAAAAGTTTTGGAGTGTGTTCATTAATAACTGTCTTACTTTTTATATGTCAGAGAAAATGGCAGGTTCTTATTTATTCCAGGGATAGGGAATAATCTACAGGAAGGGCTTTTGTCTCTGAAAGAAAATAATAGAAGTATGGTAATAAGACTTACTGTATATTCAAAGTATAGAAAAGTG
Organism: Crocidura indochinensis; assembly: GCA_004027635.1. Taxonomy (NCBI): domain Eukaryota; kingdom Metazoa; phylum Chordata; class Mammalia; order Eulipotyphla; family Soricidae; genus Crocidura; species Crocidura indochinensis. The sequence goes on along the minus strand of PVKC010003047.1, from coordinate 9,345 downwards.
GGATTTTTTCTGAAGATTTTCCATATACAGCTTTTTAAATGAATTTTAAAACATAAAAATACTTATGAATGATACAAGTATCTGTAATGAACTTAAACTAAAATATTTAATAGAAATGGATACTTTTAATTTTTCTTGGAGCTTTGTTTATTTAGGGTTAAATTAACATGAGTTTAATTTTTGAATGTCATCTAGTATGTTTTTTTGACATACTGTCTGTCTGCATATTAGTTATTTTCAATAAAAATGACAAAGTTGAACTGTTCATTAGAAAGTGAGATGTTTGTTTGTAAAGGCGAAAGGTTATAGAAAGGACATTTATTTATCTGATTTTAAATTTAGTCATAAATGAAAAATGCACAGAGAGAAGATAATATTTCAATTTGAATACCTTGAAATATTGTATTCTGAAAGGTAAATTGCTTGAATTACAGCATAGTTTATCACCAGAGAAGGTAAATTCCTTTTTCAATACTCTAAAAGTCTTCATTATGGGAAATGTTGATTTTTCAGCAAGTAAAATTTATATACATGACTTGGTAGTTTCAAATTTGGAAACCAAGCAAACAAAAATAAAAAATAAAACAAATCCCACCAAACAAATAAGCAAACAACCCTAAGACGGCATCACTTCTGCCTGGATATTTTGTACAAAATATAGAGAATGATTTTTATAATGACTAATTTGTAGTGACCTACACATTGTCTTATACTTTTCATATTCTGATGGTCTCAAGAAGTATTCAACAGTCATCCATGAACATGTATAATACTAAAATCTGATTGGATCACTAACTGAGCTACATTAGATCTCATATCAAGTTTTATAAGAAGATAACTCATCTTCATTAACACCATGTCTATACATTTTGGGATATTTGGTCATGCATGAACAAACCAACATGGCTTGATAGGTTAATTTTGAGCATAGGGACTTATTTGTTAGAGTAAGGAATGGAGATAGGAAAAAACTTGAGAGTAGGAAAGGGAAGATGTATGTCTTATTATATATTTCATAATCTAAACCAAAGATTTCCAATATTTTTTGGATGACCACTTCCTTTTCAAGAATAACAACAACAACAACAACAACAACAGCAATAGCTAATCAATGTCTTTTTGAAAACCCACCCATATATTTGTCTTGAATGTGTCAAACCTGGGTTCAATACCTGGAACCCCGTATAGTATAGAACCCATCCCTGAGTGTTGAACCCAAAACAAATAATAAATGTGCTTTCAAATTGTATGGGGAGGGTATTGGTGGTGGGATTTATTTTGGCTCATTGTATATCTAAAACAGCTCCTTTATATAAAAAAAGTTGTAAATCAAAGTATTAATAAAAATAAAGAAACTACAATCTTTGAACAAAGAAGAAGGAAAGCAAAAAAACCTCTAGTTGTTCCTGAGGCTACACTTGCTCTCGTGATTGGTTCATGTGATCCTGGGGGATACCACTATCCCCCGTTTTGAGAAATACTGATCTCAACACTGCTCTACCTGTTTTTCTTCAACCTTCTGTCTATCTATCACGTGGTCAGCCACTTGCTAGGTTGTTTAATATTTTAGAAATTTGTATTAGCAATCAAACATTATCTCACCATTGAAACTAAAATTTTAATTTCCTCTTTCCTTTCAGAAATTTTTGGTGGAATTGGGCTCAAAAGTAAAAGCAGTTAATGGTTAAATGATTGATGGTGATAGAACAGAATTAAAGATAAGAGATATCTGATCCTCAGAGCTATCTGTCCTATAGAAGGCGAACTGTGTAGAGACACAGAAAGCACAAAAAAGAATCTATTGAATTAAAAGTGAAAATTTTGTTCCTGGGGAGGGTGTCAGACTTATTGGTTGCACCGTGTTGGATCGCTGATGGACGGCAGACAGTGCTTGGTGCATTCAGTGACAATGGGGAATTTGAACACCACACACACACTTACAAACACACACACACACACATGTTGACTTGCAAGACAGGTGTTCTAGACACTGAAATATCCTTTCAGGGTTCTCTGATTAAAGTAATATATACACCGCATGAATAAACATTTATTAAAATGAAAAGATCCTTTAACTATATAATTGATTCCCTATTATAAAATCAAATAAACAAATAAATGAGGATTAAGTAAAGATTAAGTAAAAAAGTACTGCAGCAGTGAACCTGATTAAATTTTAATTATTCTCTCTTTAGTGGCCCATGTATTAGAATTATATGCTTTTGAAGAATTGTTTTATATTTAAAGTGTTAATAACTTATGTTTAGCAATGGTAATTTGATTTTCTAATTTGAAACTTTGAAACTTTGAGAAGATTTTGTCTCTGTATTTTAATTTTTTTAGAAAAAGATCTTGAAAAAAAAAAGAAAAAAAAAAAGAGTGGGGGCCGGGCAGTGGCACTGGAGATAAGGTGCCTGCGCTAACCTCGGACCGCGGTTTGATCCCCCGGTTCCCCATATGGTCCCCCGTGCCTGCCAGGAGCGACTTCTGAGCGAATAGCCAGGAGTAACCCCTGAGCGTCACCGGGTGTGACCCAAAAAACAAAAAAAACAAACAAACAAAAAAAGATAAAAAAAAGATCTGTAGGAGAGTATTTCTTTACAGTTAGGTATCCATTTTTGGCTTACATGCATGCTTAAAAATTATAGATAATGTATCGATGGAATTAGAATTCTATGTTACATTATTTATTGGGTTTCATTCTCATTTTGTTTTTGGTTTTTGACCACACCCTGTGACGCTCAAGGGTTACTTCTGGCTATTTGCTCAAAAATCACTCCTGGCTTGGGGGACCATATGGGACGCCCGGGGATTGAACTGTGGTCCATCCTAGGCTAGCACGTGCAAGGTGCGCGACTGCTCTGGCTTCTCATTCTCATTTTAATTCTTAGGTTTTTTTCCCCAAGTGTTTTATCATTATCTGAACTAAATCCTGTCTGTTTCTTCTTGCAAAACATGATGGGTTTTAAAGACACATAGTCTATTCATACAATCTGAAAGTTGCTATATGTTATCACATAATGAATGAGATGTATCACTTTATCTTGTCATGCCATATGTTACCTTTTCCTGTCTAATGTTTTTATTTAAACTTAATATAAAATTATATTTCATATTTCTTATCACTATATAAGATATTTCAATTTGAACATCATGCTGTTATTTAAATTCTCATCATTCTTACTAAAATTATTATTTTTATCATTTTTTTTCTTTTTTTGTGTGTGGGGGGGTTGGGTCATACCTAGTGGTGCTCAGGAGTTACTCTTGGCTCTGCACTCAGAAATTACTCTTGGGTGGCTGGGGAACCATATGCAATACTGGGTTTCGAATCACAATCTGTCCTGGATCTGCTTCGTGCAAGGCAAGCACCCTATCACTTTGCTAATTCTTCAGCCCAGTTACCATTTCTTTCTTAACTATTGAATATTTCATGGAAATTGTCATCTGAGTTTGATTTGTTTAGTCTAGGGTATACAAACCTAAATAGGCATAATTTCATCCTATCTATGCTTAATTTTTTCTTTTATTTACATAATAAAAATTTAATAAAATTTCCCTTGATGTCCCTGTCCAAGATACTCATTTACTCTGAGAGATTACTGGTTTCCCCTTTTCTGACCTAATGCAAATCTAATCATGCACTCTTAATTTTGTTTTCTCGTCAGCCATTATATTTTTATTTCCTTATTTCATAAATGGATTGTTTCTATATGGTTTATATGTTTTTGCTTCATTTATCAAACCTTTTATAATAGGTATCACTGATTGAACTTTGGAATACTACAAAAAGACACATTCGATTATCTTCCATATTGGTGGTGAAATTATTTTTTCATTGGTGGTTTTGTGCATCATTTTTATTTTAATTTTCTTTTTGACATTGGTTGCATTTTCTCCTGATATTGGGAGAAAGGGATTGCTTATCTTGAATTGAACATTCTTCCTTCTTTAAGTCCAATAGCTTTCAAATAGCTTCTTGGGAGTTTGGTTTCTTGACTTGTATAACTTTGAAAATAGATTAATTTGGAGCAAGTTTTGTCCAGCTGACTTTTATATTTTCTTTAACATATTTACCTACATAAAAGATGAATTTCTACTTGGTCTAGCAAATGTTTCAGGCAGCTTCAGAGAACAGGGAGGTTGTCTGGCTGCCCATTTACATCCATAACTCGGAGGAAATTCTTTACGAAACTCTCCATCTTTATTTCCTTTTCTTTCACAGATTATTCTTGCTTTGGGTTTCAAAAAATTGGGATGTGAGTTGAAGCTGATGCCCATTATTCTCACCACCCTCTGTGAGTGCTTGCTTCAATTCTGATCCATAGATTCTATTATCACAGAATCCGTAGCTACATTTGTTCACAGCTATTACTTAGTACTTATTTTTCTATTTGTATGTTTTATTTTGAGCAGATCTGAAAGTTCAAAGCATACATGTAAAGCACCATTTTATCAGAAGAGATGACCAACATTTCTCAGACATTGTCTCTACTACTGCCAAGATTATGTTTATATGAATCATATTCAATTTGATAGCTGCTCTTTTAAAACTCTTTCACTGAATCTTGCATTTCAAATATAAACTGGTATCCTGAGGGAGGCATTTACATTCTCAACATTCCCTATTTAGACCTAATCTATCCATATAATCATCTCGTATTACAACTCTCAGACTACTTAGCCACAACAAACTACATCACCATATCCACCTGTCAAAATTATATGCATCTTTCAAATTTCAGTCCAACTATCTCATCTGAATGAAAAGCTTTGTAAGGCCACTGGAATTAAATTATGTCTGTGTTTTTTCTACAGTGCTTTCTATATTCTGCATTTTATTAAAGTGATGTATTTCGTTCCAGTGTAAGATTAAGATTGCCTTCATAGAAGGAACCATGGCTTATTCATATAAACCTTTTGTAAAATATTACATGTCAATTGGTCAAAATTATTGAGCTTTGAAAACACTTCTATCATTTTCTAATACGAAACCTAATTCATTCTTAAAGCATCTATATCGAAAAATTTAGTATTCATATTAGGAGATGGTGTGATTTAAATAACATAGACTTCATGGAGTACAACAAATAATAAGGGTTTCTCAGGCTTATGTAAAGTTTCTTACATGGCAGATTCAATGTAAGTACTTAATATGTGATAATTCATTTAATCCATAAAGTAGCCCTATGAGACATGTACTATTAGTATCTTCCCTTTACAGATAAAGAAATTGATATATAAATATGATAGCATGCAGAAAGTATTTAGAAGTCGCAAAACTAGTAAATTGCAGAGTTTGTACTACGTGGTATATTTCTTGGGTCTTGCCACAGGACTCTGCTACCTCTTTTAGCCATATGCCACCTCTTAATGGAATCAACAAAAGGATGATGGAATGATCACTTCATGTAGCTTTCAACCTAGAAACAAAACCACAACCTGATAGATTGATTATACAGTCCACAGAGAAAGGTAGTTAATGCTTTTACTCTGCCACAGTGATGTCAGCTCCTTTGATGTGACATAAACTCTGATCTTTCTCCTATAAATAGAGTTGCCTGACTTAGGGAGATGAGTGGTCATATTTTCCATGGAAATAAAATACCCAAGAACAGAAAAGCTTCCTTAATAAATTTCTGAGAGAAAAATGAAAAAGAAGTTTGAAGGCTCTTCTCCTCCATACTGTATTGAATAAACAGATATAAATAATGGGAAAGAGTATGTTGCAGAAATTCAGGTATCACAGATTTAGACCAAAAGGGAATCAAACATCAATGACCGATAACATAAGAAACTATTTCATAGTGTTATTAATACTTTTAACACATTTAATATTTATATAATAACTGCATAGGGCTTGTTGCCTACAAGGATTTATGCATGCAAAAAACAGATGAGGAATTGTTTGAACCCCATATCAATCCAAGATGTACTATGAGTCCAAGGTTAGTTTTTCTGTTCTGCTTTCATTTAATCTTGAATCTGTTGATTCGTGACAGAAGGAAATAGAAATAATTTCCCATTTCCTTCTCCATCAAGGGGCTAAAAGTATTATAAAGGTTTGGCCTAGCTAAATGTTTTGTAAAGTAGACTACACATGGGTATGACATTTATTCTTGTCTTAATGGGGATTAAAAAGATTACCGAAGGACTGCCATAGATAAAGTGACCTTTTAGAGGAACTAGTACCTTAAATCCATTCATTATATTATTTAAGAAAATGAGGTTAGTTAATGCAGTGAATCTTCTCATAACATCTGAGTTTAATTAATGATTATCTCTTTGGCAATATCTCGTATGACTGTTTATCACTCTAGAAGGAGAGCAACTTTTTTTTTTCCACAAAATTTAGCCAAATTATTGCGTACTATATGATCATTAAGTAATTGGGAACAGGACATATCCACTATTATGTCAAAGCTGAATCATTTGCTCAAAATTATACGAAAGTAGTTTTGTCTAATAGCATAAGCCAAATGTTTGATTTGTTTCACCAAATGTCTGAAATTAACTTGTCAAAGATTTGTACTGTTATAATAAATTGGTATTTTAGAGATAATGTGATAGTATAGCAGATGGGGCACTTGCTTTCAAGGATGTTGACCAGGTTTGAATCCTGGCACCTCTTAAAATCCTACGAGCATGACCAGAAGTCATCCCTGTGCCCAGAAGCAGAAGTAAGTCCTCATGACTGCTGGGTGTGGTCCCGAAACCAAAATATATTAATGAATGTGCAAATAAAATGCAGATTTTTAAATACAAAACACTCCTGTATGGTGTGACAGACTTTTTCTGTATCCTAAATATCATATGATACCCTCTACACTCCATTGAAAGTGATCTGGCAAGGCTGGTTTTGCCCCCAAAACAAGAAAAAAAATTCCTGCGTATTGCTTTTCTTTCTTTCTTTCTTTTTTTTTTTTTTTTTTTGGTTTTTGAGCCACACCCATTGACGCTCAGGGGTTACTCCTGGCTATGCGCTCAGAAGTCGCTCCTGGCAGGCACGGGGGACCATATGGGGAACCGGGGTATTGAACCGCGGTCCGTCCTAGGTTAGCGCAGGCACCTTACTTCCAGCGCCACCGCCCGGCCCCCTGCTTTTCTTTTTAATGAGAGAAATTTAAGTATCATTTTTGTACCTCAAAATTCTCTTATATTAAAAATCTATTTAATATAGTTAAGCATCTGAGTTTTTTCCCAATATTTTTTTCAAGATCTGACTTGAACTAGCTAAGAGAAACATTTATGTCTATAATAAACAAACAGAAGTTCAATGAATTCTCATCATATTTTCTGTCTTGAAGTTAAGAAAGTTGCCATATAACCTATTCTAAGCTGATGTTTGAATTCACAGTTTCTACAATCTAAACATTGAGTCATTTCTCTCTTTATTTTCCTTTAAAGTTGTGGCACAATTTCCCCTTTAATCTAAACAGGGATACAGACATGGAGAAAAACAGTCATGAAAATGGAAGTGCAAAGTTTGTAAAAATATATTCAAGATTTCTTATTTTTTCTGGCCTATCATTTCTAAATTTCTTCATAAGTAGTACCAGAAAATATCTGTTAATGAGTGTCTCTCAGTCCTTTTATTGAGAGAAGATTGTTGTTAAAATATTGAATTTCTATTTTTAGCATCATTATGTGTTTTCCCCCTTTGGGACTTAAAATACTTAATTAAATTTAAAACAATAAAAATTTCAAAAAGAAAAAACTTATAGATGAGATTAATCCTTCTCCCTATAACCATTCCCAAACATAAGGAAGCTTACTACTCTTAACATATTCTAAGTGATATGGCATCACTTCCATGGATTTCCATAGTAATTACAAACTAAGGTGATTGGATATACTTATAGAATAATTGGATACATCTTTTATAATAAAAATATTATAATGAAACTACAATAAAGTTGCGCATTATCTATAGGTAACTTGTAGTTTGCTCTAGTTCTAACAGATCATAGAACTTTTTTTTAACTTATTGGTAACATTCATTTACCTCATTTTCTGTATTGGCAGAAACATAAGTTTTGGGATTTGCATTGTAAAATTGTGAAAACAATTCTATCATAGATGGGAAATAATTAAAGGAGGAAATGAAAAAATGATTGATATTGGCATGTTAAAATATATGACACATATCAGCTACTGTTCCTGGGTCTAAGGATATAGATGCTTGCTTAAGAATATTATAGTTGTTAATTTTGGCTATCCGCACAACGTAATATTTTTCCCCGAGAGACAAAATGTTCTTTTTCCTTCTCATCTAGTTCATGTGTCCATCACCTGTATACTTTTCCATCTCACATCCTTATCTCTCAAAGACTGGGAGATAGAAAAGAGCCACACACTACAATGTAATTTAGAATCTCAGGCATGTTTAATATATCCTGAATATGTTAGAGTAACAGCTTAACATAAATCCCCAAACGCCATACTTAAGTTGGGGAAGCCTTTAACATTTTAGATTTTGGATATAGTTGCCAGGAATATATTAGTCTTTAGTGTCAACATAATTAATTTAGGACCCTGATTATTTACATTAAAATAAAAGAAGAGTGTATTATATAGTATTTTACTATGGTAAATGTAACTGGAATTCCAGGGTTTCTAAAATAGCTGATTCTTAATTCATAATTAAACTCCCTCCTGTTGTTTTTTATGGTTATAAGTTTTTGGTACAACATCACCATTGACTCAAACTATGCTTTTTGTGGATAAGTCAGTATCTGTCCCTGATTTGCTTGATCTTCACAGCACTTGCATTTATCCCCTGTGATTTTTGTTCATTCATATAATGCAATATAATTTAATACATGAGCTATTTTTCTCTGAAAAACACTATCTGTCTAAGAATCAGGAGCATAGTTCAGTTGTATTTGAAGAGGATTTAAGAAAATAAAGTGAATATTGATTTTAATCGTATTACAGAGATAACATGTTTGTGGTAGATTTTTTTTTTTTTTTTTGGTTTTTGGGTCACACCCGGTGATGCTCAGGGGTTACTCATGGCTATTCGCTCAGGAGTCGCTCTGGCAGGCACGGGGGACCATATGGGGAACCGGGGGATAGAACCGCAGTCCGTCCTAGGTTAGCGCAGGCACCTTATCTCCAGCGCCACCGCCGGCCCCTTGTGGTAGATTTTTAATTCCTTACTTTAACCCTCTTATCCATCTCTCTGTTCAACCTCCATCCAACCATCTATCCATATATCCAAACAACCATCCTCCCTCCCTCCCTCCCTCCCTCCCTTCCTTCCTTCTTTCCTCCTTCCTTGCTCCCTCCCTCCCTTCCTTCCTTCTTCCCTCCCTTCCTTGCTCCCTCCCTCCCTTCCTTCCT
>PVKC010003046.1:0-40501 GCA_004027635.1 Crocidura indochinensis | reverse complement strand
TGAATCTTCTTTTACTAATATTTCATTTCTCTGAGGTTTACACACTGCTACTTACATTGACTTCTTTTCCTTTTGTAGTTAAAGGTTTTATTTCTGGTATTATTTCTGATATTTCCCACGTGCCCTGGGAGAATATTTTATTTTTAAGAAGCATATAAAAGAGACATAAAAGTGACATAATTCTACTATCTAGAGATTTGTGGTCTATCCTTTACTTTTTCAAACAATTTATACATAGATGAATATGTATATACAGACATAGATAGCAAGCTCTTTAATTTTATTTTCGGTAACTGAAGTTACCAGTATGCAAATAACAAAATCTTGATGAGTCATCTTAAGCTTCAAACTCAAATGGGTTTTCATAGTCAACCCAGTAACTGCAATCCATTCAGGGTCTTTTTCTGGTAGATGCTATTCATTTCAGGACTCACTGGTGGGTGATTAGAGTAGGTATCTGGTCTCTCACAGTCCTTAGCTACATCTTTATCATCCATGCCAGATCAGCATCCTGCACTACTTCTCATTATTGACCCAATACAATGGCTGCTGGGTCATCATTGTTGGCATAGCAAGGCTGGTTGGATCTGCTGACTGGCATGCCTGGCTTTCATATCAGTAAACCATATCAGGGTTTACTGGGGAAGTGGCCTCAGATCATTGGTATAGGTGCTTTATATCTTGATCCCCAGGTATTTCTACCAGGGTGTGAGCTAAGTGGATTCTGCCTGGGGCAGCTGAAAAGCCCCATACTGTCTATCCCTCCTTTTACCTCCCAACTGCAACAAGCCTAGCTCTCATCCTGCCCTTCTTCCCTCCCCAGTTTGTGCCTCTTATGCCCCCTGCTGGGAATACTGGTTCTGATCCAGACTATGGTTGTATGTTTGTTGGGTTGGGGCTGATGCAGTGTAACCCTGGTTTGGGCTTCCCTGTTTGATCATCAGATCTGTGCCCTATAGGACCCCCGCCTTGGAATTCAAATATTTATGTTTGGGAGAAAATCTCAAACTTATCATCTCTCCAAGCTTTGTCCATTTTAACCTTCAAAATCTAAAAATGTTGAATGCAGAAGTTGAATTGAGTTGATACCAAAAAGAAGTCAAATAGTTCATAAAATAGACAATGTGGGTGAGGGGTCAGACCTCTAGTAGAAAGAGGGGAAAAGGGTGGAGCTTATGCTTTACTTGCCAGTGTAAGGAATGCATCAGCCCCCATGGGCATCAGTGTCCTCTCTCAGACCAGTGATCTCCAGAGTCTGCTCTAGTGATAGTCTAGTAACAATTATGTCATGCTCACTGCCTTTTTTGTGTGTCTCTTATCCACCTTTCCCAGAGCTTGCACACTGGTCACCACTATTTTTGGTGCCAATGAAACATTCCTTGAGGGAAAGCACTCAGTGGCACATTATGTCCCCAGACGGGTGGCTAGGCAGGAGGTTAATGAGGTATTTCCATGGACTTCACTGAAGCGTGTGAGTTTGACTGTTGTCAAATTGGACATTAAATACTTACAAGATGACTTGGTTAATGAGAAGTTAAAGTCACTGTGGCCAGAGGCTGTCCTCAAATCCTTACTCATGACTCCCAGGGGCCACACTAAGATATTCACACAAGCCACTGAAGGCGGTCAGGCAGTGAGGTTGTCCCCATAAAGGCAACCCTGCTTTACATGAGGAAACTCTGTGTAGGTACTAGGTAGAGGGTATATTGATCATGTAGGAAGAGGGTGATGAAAAACTAACCCTCTTTGCAGACTCAGCTTTGCCCACCATTAGAACACACACCAAACAAACTAGGAAGGCACAGATGGAATACTGAAGAGGATTTCAGTGGGGGATGAGAAGAGTTTGGGGATTCCTGATGGAGGAAGAGACTGCCACCAAGTTTCAGACATAGCCAGATACTTGAAATTCATGGCACAGCACACTTATCTTCTGGGGTGTGACATGTGACTTTTCTGTCATCGGCAAGTTCACCCTCTGAATCAGTGACACATGCTCCAATAAACATCAAGTGACAGCTCACAGTCACTCATCCACCCAGGGTTCCTGGAGCTTTTCCAGCCGTTGGGAATGGGACCATGTAAATAAATTCTGTTGGGCACATCATGCGCCAACGGCGATCCAGACTAAGACATCAAGGCAATTTCTGGACACGTTGCTGTGGAGGAACAGATGGCAGAGGAAAAAGCTCTAGGAACCATGGGAGCAAGACTCTAAGTGACAGCTTCCATCTTCCAGTGGCGGATCATGGGCCTGCGTTACTGTCAAGAAGGAGAATTTGTTCAAAAATGACCGGGGCAAGAAGTTGGATCTGCTCTAACAAGGGCAATAGTAATGGAAGTGTTACTGCCATTGGGACATCAAAGTTATGTTCTAGATCGGGTTATAGAAAGGGATAACTCTGTCCCAACTTAGTATCAGATTATCATGGGACATGGCCTCCCAGGTGACAACAATATCAGCACTAAAAAGAGTTTGTGTCAGGGTCAGATGCATCCCAGCTCTTCCTGGCTCAGCTGAACACATGTGGAAGAAGATTGAGCAGGATCTGTGCTCTGCTGAGTCCAAAGATAGAAGAAACAAGCTGAACACTGCAGCATGCTAGAGTGTGGTAACATGCAGAAGAGCTGAGCACTTCATACCCCAGACCCTGCAGAGCTCCAGAAAGGAGCAACCGAGCTCCAGCCCTGGTTATCTTGGATTTGTGTGCTGAAGAGAATCCACTGGGAACTTAGGATTCAGGGTCGAATCACTTCTATGGAGCTAACTTGGGATATGGTGGCTACTCTGGAATTTTTCAGGAGAAAATGAGCATTAATCAATACTTGTCAAGTAAACTCAGCTTTGCAGGCTTTGGGGAATGGCTCAGTGGCTCAGATCACCATTCTAGCAGGTGTGAGTTGAGTTCACATGAGCTGAGCACAATCTTGGTATCTTTGTCTGTGATCTACAGTGCCTCAAGCTTTTTCTAGCCATACCACATGCAAACACCACTCCTCAAGAAGAGATGCCCTCAGTCTTGGAGTGAGGACTACTAAAACATGTTCTAACACCTCAGCTAGAATGGAATATGAGCCTTGGTACATACTGCAGGCCAGTGTGCCAACACCATAACCTGATTTGTGAGTCTGGAAAAGCACCAGAGCCAGGAAGGTGACCTTCACAGAAACAGTGATGAGGGGCTGGAGCGATAGCACAGTGGTTAGGGCATTTGCCTTGTATGCAGCCAACCAGGATCGATCTGGTTTGATCTGTTATCCTATAAAATCCCCTGAGCCTACAGGAGCGATTTCTGAACCCAGAGCCAAGAGTAACCCTTGAGTGCCACTGGTTGTGATCCACCAACGCCCCCTCAACAACAATAAGAAAAAAAAAACAGTGATGAATGAAAGGAAAGGAGGACATTTATAAACTAATCAATATTAGCAAATTAATTGTCTAGGGCTTTTGACACAGCTAACCAAAGAGTATCAAGGCAGGCAGATAAAAGTCACAGGCCAAGATGGATATCACTATCAACCTTTGCTTCCAGGAAGACTAGGAACTCAGAAAACAAACCAGAGTTTGTTTTCTCAGCTGTCTTTTTCCCTTACTCTACAAATCTGAGGCATAAATGCGTTCTGTTATGGAGGAGAGGCCCCCTAGTGATCAGGTTTTGGCAGGAAAGGGAGAAAAGTTTCCCTGAGTAGGGGAGAAAAGTGATTCACAGAAGCTACAGCTACTGAAACACAAACAAATGTCAAGCCTCAAAGACTAGCCAGAGAATTTGGTCCTTATCAACAAATAGCAATGTAGAGATGTCTGTGCCTTCACTGCAGATGCTTAAAAGTCAGGCAAGAAAGCAAATCAAGCTATGGAAGTCGGTTCTTAAAAGGCAGCAATGGTTCCATCTCATCTCAAGTCACATTCTATAACGCAGGGTGTCCGCTGTCATTGTGAATTCAGGTTTGTGTTTGGGCTATCTGGATTCGAGACAAAAATAAGGGTTTTTAGTAAGTGGCGTCTTTTATTGAGAGAAAATTCGTATTCCTAGTTAGCACTTGAAGAATATCTCTTATATACCTACCAAATTCATTAAGGCTGATTCCTCCTTTCTCATGGGAAAACTCTAGACTTTGATCATTATGCACCATATGTAGAGAGCCAAAAGCAGTTTGTTTGATTTTTCATTTTCTCCAGTTATTTATTTACTCTTTGTAATGGTGGAGATCAAGTTCAAAATTTTCTGTGGCTGATCTCAATCCTCAAGTGAGAATTAGCAATGCCACACAGGTGCCTATCTTAGATCCCATCTTGGCGGCACTTGCTAGACTGTTTTTATAATATTGAATTCCTTGAGAAGGAAGGAAAGACCAAGTTCTCTCTTGATTACTCTATTTTTGATCAGCTACATCCTCTTAGAGTAGTTCTCCAATTACAGAAAGGACACAGATTTTTTTTCTTATCAGTGAGATATTTACTTGACTGGGTCAATACTTTTCAACACTCTGACCTTAAAAGTGCATGCACTATTTTCTGATTCTCTCTGATCATGTAGTCCAACTTATTTATGGCAAGTGACATTGAAGAAAGCACACCACAAACAATATGGAGACAAGCACCAATTTAGAGATATATTATTAAGTAGCAAAATATGTGATGGAAGTTTAAAGCTATGTATGATTATTTTAAGCTTTTAAGGCAAACATCAAGGTATCTTTATAAAATAAAAGACCCCCAGTTTAGGTTTATTGATTTTTTTTGGGGGGGAAACCATACTCAATGATGCCCAGAGATTATTCCCGACATTGCATTTGGGAATCAATCCAAGCAATGCTCAGAAGACGGTATGTGGTAACAGAGTTCAAACCTGGGTTGACTGTGTGCAAGAAAAAAGGCTCACCTGCTGTTCTATCTCTCTAATGTACAATAAATGGTCCCATTTTAAAGGTAGAGTTAGATGAGCTGAAACAAATACCCACTCTCATAAATGTCTCTTCAATAAATATTATCAAATAAACAAAAATATATAAATATTATATGCAACATATAAATATAAAATATAAATAAATGACAGCATTTCCATCATTTCAAAGGTTTACAGGGATCCCCGGAAGGTCTCATATTCCCCATAGGAAATCGCTGACTGGAACTATACATGTAACTTGGTTCAGCATCAAATGAAGCACAAGATCCATCTCCTGCCTTAAACACAGCCTTACAATAACAGGAGGGAAGACAGACCCCTACTCAAGTATGATGGCCTATGCCCAGGCGGTCAGGAATGCTGCCAGCTTTGGATGGTGAAAATCCAGGCTCCTTCTTCCACAAACTCTACTTTTAGCTCTCTGACTTGGGATTTTTCTCCTGTAACATGAGATACTTGAAATACTTTCTTGCATAGAACCTGGTATTTCACATCTAAGGAGTGTCCCCGCCCCCTCTCTCTTGCACACACACCACATGTGTGCACCATTTCCTGGAAGCCTTCAGTTACTCCACTTCTCTCACTAAACACACGTGCTTTCATCCAGGTTAATTTTTATAATTTTTAGCATATTAGGCTCACCTCATCAGAAGCAATCATTGGAATTTTATTTCAGTCTATTTACATAATTTGAAATAATTTGTAGGAGCAACTTTTGAGCTCAGTTTTGGGAATTATGTTAATTTCTGTTTTCTAACTAGCAAATAGCTCCAGGATTTTGTCCTCAACTATCCATCATCTCCCCTGGTGGCTGATCTTCTGTTCCCAAAGGTGACTTTCCACCAGTTATATTTCCAGAAAGTGACAACTACACAAGCAGGAAAGGAGATAGGGAATGAAGCCTTAGAGACTCTTGCACTGGGCTCCCTGCTGGTAATGATAGGCCAGAATTCAAAATCATAACTGGTCAGTTATTGAAATGTTCTAGCATCTATGATCATCAGTAAACAGGACTTCTCAAATGAATTCCTAAGGAACTAATCACCTAAGAATTTTGTGCATTATTCAATTCACAGACAGTAGATCTATTTTTTTATCCATTTTTTTAACATTTTGGGGCCACATCCAGTGACACTCAGGGGTTACTCCTGGCTATGCACTCAGAAATTGCTCCTGGCTAGGGGGAACATATGAGCCGTCGGGGGATAAAACCTCAATTCGTTGTAGGCTAGCACGGGCAAAGCAGACACCTTACCACTTGTGCCACCCACTACTCTGGCCCCAATAGATGTATTTTGGAGACTGAGATTTTGTGTTCCTGACACATTCCCTGGGGGACATGGCTGCTTTGGTGGAAGGGACATATAGGATGGGTAATTGGAGTGGTGTGGCATTGGAGACTTTGCTTTTCTGGGTAGCTGCCCACTAACCACTCCTCTTCCATTTTTTTGTGGAAGCTCAGATTTTAGCAGCATTGAGGCCTGTGTTTCCTAAGAGCCAAGTATAGCATCAGCCTTCTGACAGAAAGTCACTGAAAAAGCCCATTTTCTATAGGCAGCCAATCCAATCCAGAAGTCTGGAGAACATGCTTTGTTCTTCGGATTCTCAGGAAAATAAGAAAGTCATCTCCCACCTCCAGTCTGCAAGGCCTTCTCCTGAAGATACTGTTTCCATCACCATTCTGGCCTCCAGCAGCTTTGGGTTCCTCTACCTGGAAACCTCCATCAGGGAATTTAGCAGCCCACTCAACATGACTACAACTTCAATCAAATTTCTGTCCTGACCTTGCTCTTCAGAAACACAGTTTTTGGGGTGTTTTTTTTTCTCCTCTCACATTCTATTCATTGGTTTGTAGATTTCTAAAAGCAATCTTTGTTCCATCAATCACATACCAGGGCGACATATTATTTTTATCACCTAAAACAGGCAGAGAGTGAACCTTAAAGCAGATTTATGTGTTGTGAGTTTATTTATCTGCAGGGGCACCCGAACTCAATCGGCCTGTTGGGTTGACTGGAGAGGAGTGAAGTGGAGAGTAATCATCAGACCATAGCCAGGGGAGTGAGGGAAAATGACATTTTGAAAGTTGTGTGAAGAGAATCGGCATATCAGCAATCACTGGAGAAGGCTGCTGTGGGACCAGCATTTCACAAACGCTCATTTTGAAATGAAATGGAGATGGAGATGCCCAAGACACAGAGGACTTATTGGTGTCCTGAGCCCTGTTTTTACTCAGCAAATATTACAATTCCAATTATCAGAAATAATTGCACCTTAGGAATAGAGAGTAGGTAAACAAAGAGAAAATTGTCCTGGAAAATATAACATAGAGAGCAATTAGTGATCAGAAGATCCTTAATTGGCAACAAATTCAAAGGAAATTTGAGATAAGTTGGAAAGAGAAGGATGTCCCCATATTTCAGAGACCAGCAGAGAGAGGGAAGGACTTGTCACTCACTCCCTGGGGAAGAAAATGCCCCCAAAGCTCTGATTCAGCAAGACATAAAACACAGAGAAGCCAGGCCTTGGGTACACTGGCTTGTCTCAAGGAGCACCATCAATTTATATTGATGACAATGGCGATTTATTGGAACTCTCTAGAAACGTAAGCATTCAGAGGAAAAGCCAGTATTGACATGTGGTTGACTCTGATTAATTCCCTGTCATCCTACATCACATTGCTCTGTCCTTCACCATCATATGGAGACCCCTTTGATTTACTCCAACCCAAACTGGATAAGCTTAAAGTACCTTCAGAATCTTTATTCAAACACTGCCTTTGTGTCAGACACTGCCCATCAGATTGTGAAAATATAGAAGTAACTTGTAGGAGGAAATGCATTTGGTCAAGGTGCTTTGTAAGCTCTACTTGATCAGAATCAATCCTCAGTGTTCATTCACTCAGAAGAGGATCCCGACTTTCTCTATAAGTGAGAAGCTGTTCCACAAGTATGGTCTTACCCTTCTCAATGCTGAGTATCACAGAATCCCCACATTGGTGTCATTGTCCAGAGGAGGAGACCAAGTGGCCTAACATGAGCAGCTAAACATAGATTTTCTGACTCATGAGGCATTTTCTCGGTTGTCTCTCATTACCTTGAAATTTATAACACTGGGTTTACACAAATGACACTCCTGACTGAGAAATTTTTATCAAGGCTGCAAGGAAAAGGAAAGATAGATCCACAAAATAGTCCTTGGGTGTGCTGATCTGGGGGACAGCTGCAGAACGAGGGCAGCTGTCCTGTGGCCTCAAGGAGAACTCAGGGCAAGGGCAAAACTGAGCTGTCCAGGGCCCACAGGGGAAAGTTGAGAATGTGGTGAATCCAAGTGTTTGGTTCTGTGAGAGAGTAAGCTCTAGGTGCATGGTACTAGTCCATGGAGCCAGAAGAAGGCTACTTCAGTCACCCTGCCATCTTGCAGCCAATGCCTTTGAGTCCAGCCTTCTCCATTTTTCACAAGGGCAGAAAGGTTCACTCAGCAAGGACTCTGCTGGTGTTGCAAATACCATTTCAACAAAACATGAAAGAATTATGCAAGGGAAACATTTTCCCCTGAGTTTCTTCTCAAAGTCTTATGTGTGGGGGAGAGAAATATGTAAGAAGAACAGAAGAAAGAAATAAGTAAACAGTGCAAATCAAACCAGTAGGCGAGCTTGCACATTCAAAGATTGCAGGGAGGAAAAAGGAGTTATTTCAGCTTTCTGTTGTTCTCTCTGAATGTTTTGTTTTTGTTCTTAATGTTTTCAAGTCACAGGCTTGTAAACTTGCCAATTCCCATGAGATGGCTTAGGTAGGATGCACTATCTTTTTACTTTTTTTCTTAGCTCCAGCTATTTTTTCCCCTGCCATTTAACTCACCATAACCTATTTGATCTGCAACTTCTGTGGCTTGAATTTTCTATCACCATCTGGATCTGTCGATTGTCCTTGAACATGACTGGGCTACTTCATTCTTCTGACCTGAGACTACCCACAATATAATGGGATGATCCTACTAATCCCATCCTGTCCATTGCTTTTTTATTTCTTTATCTGTAAATAGGTAATTCCATCTTGCAACAGTAAATTATTTCTTTTTTTTTCTTTTTTTTTGGGGGGGTCACACCCCGCAGTGCTCAGGGGTTACTCCTGGCTCCATGCTCAGAAATTGCTCCTGGCAGGCATGGGGGACCATATGGGGCACCGGGATTCGAACCGATGACTTTTTTGCATGAAAGGCAAAAGCCTTACCTCCATGCTATCTCCCAGGCCCAGTAAATGATTTCTTTTTCTGACTTGTTTTCTCCAGTCTTCCAGGCTAGGGACCTGGCTTTCCAAATTTGAGAACTGTGCTGATTACTAAAAAGAACTTTGCTGGGAGCAATATGCTTTAGCATCTTGTTTCCAACTTGCATGGCAGAATTCACAAACATGAATATAAAGAGGATTGAGTCAGGGGCTAGAACAATTTGAAGTCACCTGAATATATTGGTAGCTCAGAGTATGCTAGGGAGAAAGTATCCACTTAGTAGAAGGCTCTATCTTTCAGTCACCTTTTATGGATGGTTTTGGTTGGAATGGTGGGCTTGCTTTTGTCAGTTCAGCTCATTTTTCAAAAGAAGTTTGTAGTTTTAATCTCACCTTTTACTGTTAGCTGCTCATCTTGACAAATTCAACTGCCACTCAACAGCCAGCTTCTCTGTCTTGTGGTGGCTGAAGAATGAAAGAGAGAAATAACTCTATTGTCCAAAAGCTAGTGTCCTTCTTAAGGAACTGGCATTCCTGTCTTAGATAACCCCTGCTATTCATCTGTGTGGTCCATTGATCAGCATGGATATTCCTGGGAATGTATTTGAATTCTGAATCTCAGACTTCAGTCCACAACTGCAGCATCAAACAAGAACTCAAAGTCTGCAGTAAGGTAGGATTTGATATTTAGCCTAAAGATATCCATCCTAAGATATCCAAAGCAGGCCTTACTGAGCTCAATGACACTCCATGTCGTAAAACAGTCAAAGGCACGAAGTCATTCCCAGACTTCATTCCTCTTCCACTGTCCATCATCTTCTATCCCTTTCTGGTCTCTGCAGGTGGTCAGTGAATGCATTGCTTTTACCTTTTACACTGGTCATGCATCCAACTTTATAGCACTAAACAACATCCAGGGCTCTCCCAAATCTCTTGCATCCATTCTAGAATCCTATTTTTAGTTCTGCTCCATCTCTGGCCCTTTACAGCATATCATTGTCTTTATTGCTTGCTTGATTTTTTTCCCCTAGTTTTCCTTATCCCTTTGTTTTTATTCTTTGAAGAACAACCTCATTTGGGATGGACCTCCTACTTAGACCTGTACTTTATATGGGTACTTTTAGTGTTCATTCTCTTGGCTGTCACACTATTCAAAGAACAGTCTTGCTGGAGTCTGTGCTCTGTACAGATTCCTGTGCCCAAAGTGGGCAACTCTTCTCTTCCTACTTCCCAGGAATCTGGGATGAGACACTTCAATTTCTGCTTTGATAGGATCTGATAATTCACAGATAATATGTAATAAGAAATGAAGCATGAGCTTTCCTAATGCTGAACCTCAAGGAAAAAAATTACCATTTTTCTTTGGAAAATAGCTCAAGGTGACCGTTTTGTCAAATAGAGCCAAATTGCAATGGACTGGAAGCTTACTATGCAGTAAGACAGAAAATGGTTTAATGTGAGCAGGAGGATAAATGAAACTTTTTTAAAAAGCACTTAAATGAAGATAATCTCTTTGACACATGAACTCTGTGAAATTTATCTACTAAACAATTATTTGTATTCATTTCTTGCCATCTTCCATCGACCAATGAGTAGACAGTCTACTACCTCACTTCTTCACCTGGTAGTGTAGAAATCCTTGCTTTGATGTTCTTATACTGACCAGGATGCTCCCAATTTTTCTTGATCTTCCTCTTCACATCTCCCCCACTTTATCACCCATCTGTTTGATGAGTAGCTAGTGCACTCCCTTAAGTAATTACTTCTGGGAGTTGGGATGGCTAAGATGCATATGGTTCCTGCCCTCATTAGCACAGGAAAGACAGGTTTAGATGCTTGACCACAGAATTAATATTTCAATTTTAGGTTGAGTGTTGGGCAACATAGTCATTATAAAAGCAATTCATAGGAAAATCTGACTCTTGCAAGAGTTCCTGAGTGATTTTCTTGAGTGATATTTAAAGGCAATTTAGAAGTATGAGAAGGACAGAAAATTCTTAAGTTATGTCTTCTGGGTGAGTAACAATGGGGTACCATTATGTGAAAGGGAAAGGGGTAAATGATACAAAAATTTGAAAAGGACAGATTTCGTGGAAATGAGATTGTCCTTTGAAGGACAATTAAGTCCCAATAGACCCTAAAGGGAGGAAACAAAAGAGAATTAAGTGCTTCCTCTCCCAACTTATTCTGATTGCCTGTTATTGCCCCCTTATTTCATTGTTTAAAGCCAGTGGTCGGCAAGCCATGGCTTAGCTTGCGAGCCACATGCGGCTCTTTACAGTTTTTTGTTTTATTTATTTATTTATTTATTTATTTATTTATTTATTTATTTTTGGTTTTTGGGTCACACCCGGCAGTGCTCAGGGGTTACTCCTGGCTCCATGCTCAGAAATTGCTCCTAGCAGGCACGGGGGATCATATGGGGCACCGGGATTCGAACCGATGACCTTTTGCATGAAAGGCAAACGCCTTACCTCCATGCTATCTCCCGGGCCCCCTCTTCACTGTTTTTAATGTGTCTCTTCTGTGTGCCGGGTGGCCGCTCCAGGAGTCAGGGCTCTGCTCCTAGCCTCTATCAGTGCACGCCCTGTGTGGCTCTCAAAATAAATTTTAATCGTGGTTCTGGTGAGATTTGGCTCAGTTAAATAAAAAGGTTGCCCACCACTGGTAAAGCCAACTCACGTTCAGGGATGGGAGCCAGCCCTTTATTGGAGCCTGGGCAGGTCAGCCTGTGTGGGCAGAGAGTAGGGTGGAGACAGTCTGGAAAGGAATAACCTTTTCAATGAAACATTTTGTCATTCAATCTAAGGGCAATGGGAAGTCGCCAAAGGATTTAGATCACAGTCATGTTCGAGTTTTAAAATGATCCCTCTGGCACCAGAGCAATAGTACAGGGGTTAAGTACACTTGAACTCTATGTGGCTAACCCTAGTTAGATTCCTTAAACCTTATTTTGTCCCCAAGTACCAATAAGAGTGAGCACAGAGTCAGGAGTAAGCTCTGAGAACCAATTAGTATGCCCCCCCAAAAGTTAATAAAATGTTTATTCTGGAAACATGTTGGGAAGTGAGAAGATGCTAAGACATTATTTCAGTAACAGTAGAAGTATCCAGAGGAGATATGGTATGTGTATTTGGACTAGATAGTGGATAGTATTGAAACTGTGTCTATAAGTAAAATAGTGATCTAAAGGTGGATTGATTATGGGGAGGGGCATATTGAACCTTGGTCCAAAATAACCTCTGTTTTGGGGGAGTAGGAGTTGACACCTTTATAAAATGGAAAAATCAGAGTGTCACCAAGTTTTAGGATAAGATTTTGCATGCACAGTTAGAACTAGTGAGTTTGATAATGGAATTTTGTATTAAATATGGTATGGAGAATACTGGACATTCTATTGAAGGCCATCTGGGAAATCGAAATGATTTCTTATCTCCTGGGAAAGTAAAGGTATTCAACACTGACAAGGGTAACTTCATCTGTCATATTGTAACATCAAACCAAGCATCTGTGAAGAAACTACTGTCAACTTAGTGGAAGAGTATTGGCTAATAAAATAAATTTCTGGTGCCAGAGGTTAGGACCTGTCAAACTTGCCTTTATTCTTTCTTTTATAACTGACTAAAGGCTAGAAAATATTGGGTCAACTACATAGTTTTCTATCGTTCTTTTTTGGGCTCTGCTTTTTTTGGGGGGGCTCTGCTTTTATTTTTCTTTAGATTTCTCAAAAATGATAAAGTTTTAGAGTTGAAAATCACTTTTAAAATCCATTTAGTTACAGCTACCAAGCTCACTCCCTCAAGTACACCTGGATGCTTTTTATAGAATAAATAAGTATACTTTTTATAGCATTATTATGGTCTGCTTAAAGTCTTCCAGAAAAGGAAACACTACTTCTCACAATAGTGTGTTCCCATTACATTCTTTTGATGAGTTTTCAAAAGGCTGATCTGATCCTTATAATTTCCATTTATTCTTCTTCTTTTTTTTCTGATTTTCTGGAATAGCCTAGAAAAAAAATTTAGTCCTTTTTCTCTGATTGCCTTCCAGTTCTAAACTCTCAGTGCATGTTACTGCCTCCCACAGTTTTACATCTCTTCCCTGTCTGCCATGTTTCTAAATGCCTCAAAAGAGACATTTTCCCAATGGGGTGTTCAAACCAGACACTACTTTAGCTGAAATCCATCCAATGTCACGGGTAGTGGAATACATGTTTCAGTCGCCACTCAAATATACTTCCTTTCACACAGGTCAGTTTTCTTGCCATAGACTGTCTTCTCTTATCATTGTCATGTCTCTTCGCTGGGCCATAGGGATTCTGTGATGTTTGTTTGAATATTGTCATTTATGTGGGTGACTAAATATAGCAAAACGTTTGTGACTTCCTAGCAAGCTTGCTGTCACCATCTTCTACATGATTGCCTGCTTTTTTTTTTAGAAATTTTTTTCGGGGATCTTTTTTTTAAGACTGAATATGGTAATGTTGGGGAGGGGGGGTCTCTCTAAGGAATGCCTCCAACATTCAACCCACAGTGAAATTCTGGTAAGGCATAATCTCTGCCGAATGAGTCTTGGCATTTTTAATAACAAAGTTAGATGAAATATATTTTTATGCCTTTAAAAAACTTCATTTTTGTTTTTAATGCCTCCTCTCTCTCCCCCATAAAAGACTTCTTTATAGACCCAATCTGTGTCTTTCTCAGTTCATTGGTTCTCTGTGGAAGATATTCCTGCTTAAGAGCCTCTTGTGTTTTCCAGCAAAAGGGAGAGCTGAGGAAATTGAGTCCTTTAGCAATGATGATGATGGTGATGCTAAAGGGTTACTGTTAACATGCCCAATTTGTAGAAAAGGAAACTGAGAATAGAAAGATATTGGTAAATGGCATAGCTATTCTCAAGAGTAGGAATAGGAAGGTTCCAGCAACACATAACCTACTAGATTGTGGCAATCTGTTTGTATGTCTAGGTATCCCCTATACTAGCCATCATCTGTCTTTTTTCCTTTCATTGAAAGCCTATAACCTTTGGTAGAATGCTGGTCACATAAAAGGCAGCATGTCCTTTTTATAAGCTAGTACTGTTACTCATTCCCTAATCTATATTTAAAAAAAACACATTTTGAAGGTATCACTGTTCAATAATTTAAAATTTTATTTAGTTATCTTGACTTCCTTTGTTGTTTTTATTGTATTGTGATATCTCAGGTTTTTCACACTTCATTGTGGTATGCCTGAAATATGGTCTCTGGGGATCAAAACAATACTGCTGGATGTCATTCTCAGTGATGAAGGTTGGTTTCAGGAACAAAACTTGATGTCTTATACATGCAAGACAGATGCTTTATTGTTGATCTATGTGTCAGGGCCCCTTATGCCATTTTTATAAAAAAAAAGAAAGCTATTCCTCTATGTGTCTTCAAAGAGCATAATTGGTGCTGTGCTCTCCAGAGGCATGGAATTGTTAAGAAATCAAATCTTTTAATGGTCGGCCCAGTTACTTGGTCCTCATCAGCAGATGGTCCACTCTACCAGGTTCAGTCTTACAGCTGCATTCCTTGTCTATAAAACTCAGACCAGAGCAGAATATACAGAATTGTCTTGTTTCTGGCAGTCCTGGTAGTGAGTGAGGGTTTAACACAAAAGTAGGGGCAGATATAAAGGATCGGTTGTATCGGTGGCTGGATGTGTGCGGACAGAGGATCTTGAATCTGTTCTATTAGCAACATGTCATGGACCCTCAAGTCATGTAATGTAGCAGACCAACTAGACACTTTTTACAGAAACTCATGTTAAAGGATGATGAATGAAAAGAAGGAAAATCTCAAAGTTCCAAAGCTGTAAGGCAATAAGAACTAAATTTTATTGTTCTTTTACTCTCCTCTAAGCATTTGGGTGATTTCTTTCGAATTTGATTAGTGGGTAAGCCCTGCTATTCAAAGTGAAGCCCATGAGAACTTTCTTTCTGATCCAGAAAGTGTTTTTGAAACACCGCAGAAGTTTATTTTACCAGGACAAAGGGATTTTAGGTAATAATATTTATAATAGGTGTCACAGGAGCCATCTAGAGCTCTCCAATTCTGGACCAGAAAGATTTTTAAAACTGTATTAATGGGGTTGAAAAAGAAATATCCAAACAAGGAATTAATGATAGATTTTTATTACTCATAAGATAAATGACTTGTTCTATCATGTCCCCAATGATAACAATAGATTTTAAAGTCATCCATCACACATACACAGTGTAACGTCTTAATATGCAATAAATATATTTCAAACATCTACATTACTTATGAGCTTTTTGCTCACTGCAAAAAAAATGCTGACTGGGCAAAGTACGGGTTGTGTTGCCTTTTATATTAGCATTCGATTGTAGGCAGCAGTTGTTTTTAGGGCTCCAAATGGTACAGCTGAAGAACATGAATACACATTAGGGACTAGGAAAGGGATGAGGGAACATTTTCTGGGAGTGAGAGTTGAGACCAGTTCCATTCAGGTTGCAGGCTTAGTTCCTTTTGTTGAAATCCTGCAATGGAGCCTCAGGAAACTGCTAGTCCTGTGAAGCCTTTAGGAGAAAATTATACTTGGTACCTGGATCCCTTTGCAATGGACTGTGTGACTTTGATTAAGACTTGAACTCAGCAGGCCAGAGAGTGAGTACAGGGGTTGAGGTGCTTGTACACCAAGTTGGATCCTGGCACCTCACATAGTCTTCCACACAAAGCTAACTATGACCCCTGAGTACAGAGCCAGGAGTAAACCTTGAGCACCAGTGGGTATAGCTGAGAAGTTTTTAACTCCCCCCCCCATCCCAATTTAAAGAATGAATTGCAAGTAGTATTCTAATTTCACTTTGAGCACACTTGGAAGAGCAAAGCCAGGCAGACAAAGCCAGGTGGGGCTCTTGGAACAAAAACTGTCAGTAAAGGGAGAAATGCAGCCTGATTTCAGCCACTTTCCGGGGAAAAGGAGCATTTGTACTTGTGATTTTCCTTGCTTGATTTGTGGCAACAGGGACCAAACCCAAGGTCTCACATAAGCAATGTATGTACTCTGCTGCTAATCTTCAGTCCTCGCTCCATGATGCAGGCATTTTGTAAAAGATGATAGATAAAACATAGAGGTCAAGGGTTTAGGCATAAAGGGCTGTGGACCTCCCTCTTACTTCTTTAAACTGGATGGATTACACACTTGAAGGAATTTTGCCCTCATTAATGAACCTCTCTTCTCTTCTCATTAAGATTATATGTATATATACATACACATATGCCTATATGTATTATACATGCACACACAGAAATACACATACACACACTGGATTGCCAACCAGAACTTTTGAGTTGATGTAGCAACACCCAAAGCAAGGACATTTAATTGTAGTAGTCTTGTAGTTCTTTAATAAACATATTTTCTTTTTTTTAAAACTTCATTGATTGGTTGATTAATTGGTTTTTGGGCCACACCCAATGGTGCTCAGGGGTCTCTGTTGGCTCTGCACTCAGAAATCGCCCCTGGCAGGCTGGGGTATCCTGAATCTAACCAGATCTGTCCCAAGTCTGCCGCATGCAAGGCAATTGCCCTACATTTGTGCTATTTCTCCGGTTCCCAAATATCGTTTCTTAGAGACCATTTCTTTAAAATGAACAGCTCGGGACTTCTCTTAACCACCTTCGAATGCTCTGTAGGTCATGGCAGTGACCAGTCAGCAGTGAGGTCAACACTAAAGCAATGTCCTCTCTCTTTCCCTGACTCAGCAAAGGGTGGTGCTCTGCTCTAAGAAAGTAGAGCCTTAAGGAGCTGCAGAGGCAGGTTGCTGAAATGTATGTTTGAATGGGGTGACCTTCCCTCACGCTCTCTTTTCCATCAGTTCCTCATTGCTTTCTACAAGAAGCAGAGAGGTAATCATACCTTCATCTTCACATGCTTTTCAGTAATCCTTATTATTGAAGAGTGAAACTGGGTGCCCACATGCCCAGGCAGTGGTTATAATTTTTGTGCAGAATCAATGCATCCTGAGAAGCTCTATGGACATGTTCTATCTTCTGTTTATCTGCTTCCTAAAAGACTTTCCCAGCATGTAGAAATTCACCTAGTTAACAGCCTCCACAAATACAGTCTTTTACTTGAAATGGAACCCACACTATTAGGAAATCCTCAGAAATGCAGGTTCTTCTGCCCTTCCCATTAGGGCACATTGTTATGTAGATAATTATAGGTCCTCTAGAAGGTATAGGAGAGATGTTAGGATTTAAAACACTTATTGTAGACTCTAGCTGTACCATAGAACAAAGAAATTAATAATTCTTGGAGTCAGGAGATAGTATGGCCATGAGAGCAAGTGTCTAGCATATGTTCAGCCTGGATTCAATTCCTGACACTAAATGATCCTGAGATAGTAATTGGGTGCAGCCCTGGAGGCAATAGGAACCACTGAGGCTATCACCAGGCACCACTGAGCTCAAGTACTATTTGGCCCTTGAATTTAACCTATGGCTCGGTGGTACCCTAAGACCTCCTGAGCCTCCTCCTCCCAAATAATTCTGATACCTGGGACCCACCTACAGATTGCAATGTTCTTGGAGTGGTGTACCTGAGTAGAGCTCTCGCTCTAGACCTATTACATAAGCAACATTTCAGAGAACTGAGTTTGAATGCACTGCAGTAGTAATGGCAGAATCTACCAATCTTTTTTTCCACTTTTCCAGATACACATCTTGTGTTACCACACATTTGTTTAAGTGATCCATGTTCCCTTTTCCTCAGTGGCACCCCTTTTTCTCTCCCTTTTACCATAGTTCCTCTCTTATCTGTCATTGGTGGAAAAATAGTCACTTCTAAAACTTCCCCAGCCTCTTATTCCATGTTATTCCACCTTGTTCCACCTTATCACACAGTTCCCCTTTTTTTTTTTTTTTTTTTTTTTGGTTTTTGGGCCACACCTGGTGACACTCAGGGGTTACTCCTCAGAAATCATTCCTGTCTTGGGGGACCATATGGGATGCTGGAGGATAAAACCATGGTCTGTCCTATGTTAGTCTAGTGCAAAGCAAATGCCTTACTGCTAGCACCACTGTTCAAGCCCCTTATCACACAGTTCTTAGCATTCATTGTTGTTTTTGTTTTGGACTACACCCAGCAGTGCTTAGGGCTTACCCCTCAGCTGCTCTCTGCTCTGGACTCATTCCTAGCAAATTCAGAGTACCAAATATGTTAGAGATCAAAGCTGAGTCAGCTGCCTACAAGACAAGCACCATACATCCTATACTATGCTCTGTCCTGCTTTTAGCATTCCTAACTCTGCTTATTGTTCTTGACTTAGTAGTTCAACTGTTCATGCCCAGACTTTATTTGTTTTATTCCTCTTGCTATGTTGAGGTTAGAGAGACCCAGCTTTGTGATGCCTTAGGACCTTGCAAGCTGGACATTGTAGCCATGAACAGAGATGTATATATGGAGAGAAAAAGATATATCACAGATACGCTGACTCCATATGAGTTAGATCAGATGGGACCTCAAAGAATGCATGGGACCAGGAAGGAATAGCAAGGGACACTTTGTAAGTTAAGCCTGTGGCTCACAAGTTGAAAGAGGGAGTAAGGTCAGAGAGCAGTGACTATATCTTGTGAGCACTGAGCATGGGGGAAAAGGAAGGATGTCGGGGAAATAGAGGGAGATAAGCCAAGATAACCTGGAGCATTTTAGAGTCCACATATCCCAGGACAGTACATAGAAGGTGGGCACAAAGCAGAGCAAGAACCAGAGAGCCAGAACCTGTCCTGACTGGGGAAGAACTCACTTTTCAGCATATCTCTTCTTTCAATCTATCTCTAACTCTCAATCACATGCTGTATTCCTCTGAGTCTTAACAGAAGGAAGGCCTGAGACCCTTCAGGCAGCTGAGAGAGATTTTGATAGGAACAGAAACTGGTACAAAAGTGCAAAGGTAAACGATGCCTCCAAGGGTTTACAGAAAGGTTTACAGGCAAGTGGGCTTTAGAATGTGTGGAAAATACATTCACTTCATTTTGTTTCTAGAATCCCAAGGTACAAAAGTCCTGGGCCCATCATCCTGAAAGAACTGTGTACTTGATTACAGCCTCCTCTCTGCTCTCTTTCCAGTTTAAAAAATAATTATGGAGGGCAGTTCTAGGTCTCCAGGAAGCCATACCTAGAATTGGATTAATGGTAAAATCCTGGAAGATCTTGTGCTTGTTATAACCTGTAATAGTCAAGTTAGGTATAGAAGGGGAAGCCTTTTGGACCATTCCTACACTGGAAGAGCTGGAGCATTGTGAAAATCAAGGACATTCTACCAGGAGAAAAGTCAATGCAAAGATATTTTCTGGTAGTAAAAAAATTGAATTAAATGTGTACATATTTATCACCTCTTTACTACTTGTTGGATTTTATTGTTTATAAATCGAAAATCACAGAGGTTGCTCAACTATGGTATATGTGTATGTGATTTTAAAAATCATAGAAAATGTACCATCATGGGGCCTGACACTGAATTGGTGCTTGACAAATATAAAAATTGCTTATTGTCCCCCCCTTTGTATTTTTATTCCTACCATATGGTCTTAAAATCTTGGATTCAAAGCCCCTTATTCAAGAACATGTAGGGTTTATTGAGAAGAAGCAAGTCTCCATTGGGTATTTGGAAGCTGAGAGAATAGATACCAGGAACAGAGAATACAGTGTGTTGAAGCTGGCCTAGTGATGTTATCCAAGCATTTTTGTTTGTTTTTTGGGGCCACACCCAATGATGCTCAGGGGTTACTCCTGGCTATGTATTCAGAATTCGCCCCTGGCTTTGGGGGACCATATGGGATGCTGAGGATCAAACTAAGGTCTGTCCTAGGTCAGCTATATCCAAGGCAAATGCCCTACTGTTGTGCTAATGCTACGACCTCATGTCCAAGTATTTTTTAAATCAAGTATTCTCCCTCAGAATTTCCGACACTCAACATACATGCCCACACCCCTATCAAAGGAGAGAAAATTAAGGGCCAAGAGACTATAGTCTGTCTTCATAGTTCCTTGTTCAATTAATCTGGAACTTTGCCCAAATTAGTATATACGCATGAAACAGGATATGCCTAATGTAATACCTTGATAGGGCTCTTCTGTTGCCACAGCAAAGCTGAGCAGAGGCTTCTTCACTTTATCCCCCCTTTTATACCTTGTCAACAAGCTACCAAATTCACTTCTTCATCTTCTTCTCAACTTTCAATGAGACAAAAAGAACAAAATCTAAAGAGCAGTGGGGAAGCTGGTGTGATCTATGAACTGAGTGAGCAGGACTACACTGACACCTCAGAGTCCTTGGGAGAGAGCAACACAGACAGATCATGGAGGCTAGAACTCTCATGGAAACTACAGTCAAGTCTCCATTTCCTCTTAAATCCACCTGGATCTTGCTTAGTTTCCTCACTCCTAATGATACTAAACATTCTTTCCTATTTCCCACATCTGTCTCTAAGCACTTTCTTCTCTGGAGTCTTAATTTACACCTTATTTTACCTAAAACAAAGATCATTCCTGGTTCCTTTGTATGTTTGTTTACAAATTGGATTTACCTCAAAACAGAAATTGTCTTACTTGTAAACCTGGGTGGAACTGGCTCAGGATAGCTGATATTTACTGCCCCACCTGAGGGTGTTCTATATACTCAATAAAAACAATAGTTCTGGGAAGCAGGGGTTTTCCATATGAGGTAGAAGATTGCCAGACTATACGTGTTTCACCCTCAGCCTGGTTTGGATTATTTCATGTGCGAGCATGATTCAACCTAGGGTTGGAGATATGGTGCATAGGGTGACTATACACTGGATTTCCATGATGCTCTCCTAAATTTTTATCTGTACCTGGACTGTTTTTTGCTAGTATATGCTGGCTCCTAGTCTCAGCTTTCAAGGTGGGAGTTCCTCAGCCCTCAGTGGGGGTTTTTTCTCCACTCTAGCTTAACTGTAAGCTTCCAGCCACAATCAAAGCTGAAATAACATGTGCCACAGTGTCTGCTTCCAAATCTGTATCCTGAGAAAATCCCTCATTCAGCACTATATTGCTCAGCAGTCTCACCAGCACTTCAATCTCAACATTTCTAAAATGGAACTTATGATCACTTGTATAAAGTGTCCTTCCAGTGCCTAACAAGTAGAAACATGTGCATGCACACATATATTTCTCTCTATAGCACTTAACCACAATATTAAGTCATAAATTATGACCAGTTAAATATGACTCTCAATAGCATGTAAGTTTTGTGAGAGAATTGTATTTATTGCTAATTGTTCCATGAATGAGTTAAAGACAAAATTAATATATAATAGTGAGTCAATAAGTGTATGAATGAATGGCTGAATTTTGCTTGGCTTTCTCAATTCTGTCTAGCTCTGGATATGAAAATTGAATTTTCTAATAGAAATAGGGAACACCGTGCCCACTTCGGCAGCACATATACCTAAAATTGAAACGATACAGAGAAGATTAGCATGGCCCCTGCACAAGGATGACACGCAAATTTGTGAAGCATTCCATAATTAAAAAAAAAAAGAAATAGGGAATACTTGATGGTTTCCAGAGCCAGGAATGGAAATAGGGAATAATTTAGGTGGTCAAAGGGAACAGAAACAAAAATATTTTGTACTCTACCTTGAGCTCTTTAGAAGCTGGACAAATAACCGAACGAACACCAGAAAGATTCATTAGTAGAGATAAAGTTATTCATAACATGTATACCTCCTGTACACATTAGATAGGCACAATAAAACCCAAGTTACTCACCATCCAATCTTCCAGTCATAGCTTTAAAATCCTTAGCTTAAAAAGTTTAGGTGAGAAAGAAGAAAGTCAGTTAAGAGTTTCTAAACACAACAAAAATATGGAGATGCTTTTTCCTTTGGTCTGATACTTAGAAGAGAGGTCTGAAAAGAGATCAGGGCTACAGGGTGCATTATAGGGTACTTCCTATCAGAGAGGGTTTAGTTTTTGAACACGCAAGATTCTTTTACAAAGGCAATTCCACCAGATCCCAGAAATCTTCCCATTAAAGCAAACTTATTTCCCAAAGATGCATTTTGGAGTGACATAGTTTTGCTCTCCTACAGTACAGATTTTTAGTAGATTCTGTTTGCATTCAAGGTATATATATGTGGTATACATAACACTTTGACCAAACTATAGTGCCTACATGAAAATTGCTGAGACAATAAATCTTACAAGTTCACATTTTATACACTTAAATGCTAACCATGATATGTTAGAAATGTTAATTTTATCATGGTGATCATTTTTCAGTACACACATTGCATCATGCGCCTTAAACACACACTATATTGTAGATTCAATTATACCTCAATCTAATACCTAATATGTCTCCAAGTAGGAAAAGAAAAAAATATGAGTTTTATAGTGGGGTATCAACCTTGATTAGACTTTTCTCAAAAAGATAAAATGAATTTGAACCTATAGGGAAAGAAGTTTATTGGAAAGAAGAAATTTCAGTATAAAGTAGATAGATAATATATATTATCTGGATATAGATAATACTCTTCCTGTAATTTCCCAGTCTGAGGCCCCAGACATCCTCCTCAGCCTGAGCCACACAGAGTTGCCCAGCCTCCTCTGACACATATCAGAGTGTCTCCAAACTGGTGACCATTCCCTGACTTCTCTTGGTGCTTAAAAAAAAACCCTGCCTTTCCTAATCAATAGAACTATAGCTTGATTGAGGCAAATATTAAAGGAAAAAGTGTGATAATTAAAAAATAATCAAACAAGGGGCCCGGGAGATAGCATGGAGGTAAGGCGTTTGCCTTTCATGCAAAAGGTCATCGGTTCGAATCCCGGTGCCCCATATGGTCCCCCGTGCCTGCCAGGAGCAATTTCTGAGCATGGAGCCAGGAGTAACCCCTGAGCGCTGCCGGGTGTGACCCAAAAACCACAAAAAAAAAATAATAATCAAACAAGCATGATATTAGTATGACATAATTAAAATTAACCAAAGCAATGGAAGTTTCTGGAACCTTTTGTTTAAAAACATTTTTTTACCTCTTGATTCTAGGTGTAGAACTTAAACAGTGGACAGCAAACTCAGGAAATGTAAAATTAGTATTTATGTCGTAAGTGTATGCCATTACTAATGTCATAAATGTCATATATCAGTGAGAACCTGAAACATTGAGTTTAGAGTTTTCCTTTTTGCAAAATTGGAACTTTGATCCATTAATGCCCTTGGGAGAATTCTCTTTGGGCACCAGTCATGAATTACCATCTTTGTATTCTCTACCACCCCAGTTCTCTGCTTCTCAAGAATAGTACCAAATGGGTATTTGTTGACATCAGTATTGTCAACAAGTCTGCTTTTCCTGATGTTGACAATTCTGTATACCATTTGTCCACTACCTAATGTCACTAGTCTTAGTCTGATCCACGTGGACCAGCTTTTTTAGAACTGCCACCTCTACAGCATTGCATTCAGTGAACTTCATCATAGCCCTCTACTTTAGATTTTTTTGTTTTCTGAGCCATCTGAAATGCTTTCTGTGGAATACTCTGGAAATAAGCCTTGCAGTTAGAATTATAACTAATTCACTTTTACTAATAACTGCATATAAATAATGACAATAGCTACCATTTATGTTAAAAAAGATCTGGCATACAACACAAAGACTATTGACTTCTCATCATCACCACCGATAATGACATTGTTATTAGTAGTATTAACAATGATCATATTGAGTTCAAAATGAACATATATTTAATTTCATCTTTTATTCTTATTATCTCAAGGATAATTGAAACACAGTTGCTTCATACCTAGCAGTTGATTTTTAATAACTCAGCTATTTCTTTTTTAAAGTAAATTGTTGGGTAGGTATGTGTGTACATACAACACACATTAACACATTTCTCCTGATCTCAAGGCACCTTGAAAGTGTTCTTAAATTTATAGTTGGAACCGGAGAGACAGCATGGAGGTAAAGCATTTGCCTTTCACGCAGAAGGTTGGTGGTTCGAATCCTGGCATCCCATATGGTCCCCTGAGCCTGCCAGGAGCGATTTCTGAGTGCAGAGCCAGGAGTAACCCCTGAACTATGCTGGATGTGGCCCAAGAGCCAAAAAAAAAAAAAAACCCGAAAAAAAAAAAAGAAATGGACAATTAGAATACTAACCATATGATTGAAAGGATTAGTGAAATAGTGGTTGTCCATTTTATCACATATTAACACTTACTACTACCATATTATTCTTTTATAATGTCTATTATATGCAGAATTGAAAAATGTAAAAAGCAAAAACAAAGAGTCACATTTAATTTTACCATATAGCCACTTTTAACATCCTGGTCTAAATGCTTGTAGACTATTTATATGGTCCTACATACCAAGGTATATTTAATCTTTATACAATTATAAATAATTCTTTATTCTTTTGTAATTTGATCTATTTTTCTATGCTTGATATATTTCATACATAGTTTCGATAGTTTCATGTTAGCCCATAATATATGAGTTGTTTAATTTATTTTATTTATTGAATATATAAACTTGGCATTTATTTATAATTAGTCATCTCAAAGTAGCTGATATGCACTTTTATGTATATGTAATTATTTTATAGTTTTCTATTTATTCATATGAGACAATTAGTAGTTTAGAATGTAAAAATGAATTGTCTCAGGATCAGGTGATAGTACTCATTTGCATTTCATGAATCTGACCTAGGTTCAGTCCCCAGCATCTCATTTGGTACCCCATATCCCACCAGGAGTGATTCTTGATCACAAAACCAACCACAAGTAAGCCTTGAACACTGGTGGGTATGGCCCTAAAACTAAACAAAACAAAATGTCATAATGACTTCCATAATGACTAATTTCATAGCTAAGGCTTCTAGTTATAATACAACCCTCACAAAGTCTGAGTAGTATATAATGCTGTCTTTTTTTTTAATTCCTACCTAGCTTAATAGCTCTATGCAATATGGGGCAAGTCATTTTCATTCTGAGCCTCAGGTTTCAAAACCACTTAAATGAGCTAATAGGCAGAAAAAGCAATACAATCGCAGGTGATCATGATCATGTGTTCATTAATTGCAAAGTCTGTTGCTGTTGAATTCTAGTTTAAACGAGCAAAGTCTGTGCTAAGTCTGTGTTGACAACAAAACAGAATGGAGAGGTCTCTGGGACGGGGTTTCTCTCCCATTATATCCTGGTGTTCATCAACTCTGCAGACTCCAAGTCAGAAAGCCATGCAGAGAATGGCTGTCATTTTAATTGGTGATGATTTTATTTCTATCTTGCTAAAATGCATAATCTGTAAGGGCAGAAATCTTTGCTGAGATGCACTGAGGTGAGGTGAGGTGGCACTAGAGGTTAGGTGTCTGCCTTGCAAGCGCTGGCCAAGCAAGAACCGCGGTTCGATCTCCCGGTGTCCCATATAGTCCTCCCAAGCCAGGGGCAATTTCTGAGCGCTTAGCCAGGAGTAACCCCTGAGCATCAAACGGGTGTGGCCCGAAAAACCAAAAAAAATACAAATAAAAATAAAAATAAAGAATGAATGCCTACTCAGTGGACAGATAAGCTGAATGAAATTATCCTATTCATGTTTTCTAACCATCTATATTAAAGGCCACATACTATGCTAACTAGCAGAATTCCCCACTGCCTGGGTCAAATGTGGATGAGTTGTCTTCTCCCCAGTGGCCATTGATATGTCCTGAACACAATCCTTTTAAAGTACATTAATACTCTCAGACCACTGCTTGAACCCACATTCTTCAGAGTACTGTCAAATCTCTGTTCTATTCCACTATGGAGTTCAGCTTAGAGAATAATATTAATTCCAAGTTCGTAGGGATACTCCACTGCTTCCCTTTGGACCATCTAGAATAGCCATCTTATGGGTTGTTACAAATATATGTCGTGCACATAATATAAAATATAGCATCAGGCAATGTTATTTAGGGGATTAAAAATGTTACTTGGGTGATTAAAAACAAGAATCTAAAATCAGACCCTTTAGTTCAAACCTGAATATCACAACTTAATACTTAACTCTATTCTGTTCAGTTTTCTCATCTTTAAGAAACAAAAAAAAAGATTGAAAAAGATAATACCTTGGATAGTACACTTGCTTTGCATGCAACTAAGCTGGCTCAACCACTGATATCGTGTTTAGTCCCCTGAGCACTGCTAAGTGCAGAGTCAAGAGTAATTCCCTGAACATTGCCAGATGTGGTCAAAAACCAGAACAAAAAAAGAAGCAAGTGCAGTTGGAGAAATAACTACACTGAGAACTATCATAACCATGTGAATGAATGAGGGAAATGGAAAGCCTGTCTAGCGTACAGGTGGGAGTGGGGTGGGGAGGAAGGAGATCTGGAATATTGGTGGTGGGAATGTTGCACCAGTGAAGGGGAGTGTTCTTTACATGACTGAAACCCAACTACAATCATATTTGTAATCAAGGTGTTTAAGTAAAGATATTAAATTGAAAGAATTCCTACCTTTTAGGGTCAATATGTGGATTAAGTGAGTGAAAGCATGCAAACATGTAAATATAAGTTACCTTTTAATATTATTATGAGTCATAATGATAACAGCATTGAGAAATCACTTTGTTCCAGAAATTGAATGTGTATTTTATCTCAATGAGTCTTTAGAACCATGCAACCAACAATTACTGCTTATCTCTTCCTCATGAATAAAGATATTAAGGTTCACAAGTTTTATTCATGCTCTGAAATCATATAGCTATTGTGTGGTAGAAACCAACTTTAAAAGCAGATATGTCTGAAGTATTATGGAAAAAATTATAGCAGAATTGGAGACATCAGCATTCTTGCCGTCATTTTACTTTCTAATCTCTGATTTTTAGGGTTTTTTTTTAGCCAAGTTCACAACTTTGACTATTCCTCAACAAATGAACTTTTTTTTAACTTTAATTATGACTTTAATTATAAACAAGAATGGGTAAAGTTGGGCATTAAATGAATAAGGTCAAGGACCAAAAATTAATCAATTGCAAAATTTCAGGAATACACATCACTACATATATGAAGTTTTCTAATATGTGAATATAGAGGCAGTGTTGTGATGTTAAATCTTTTGTTATTTGACAATACTTTCATGCCAGCCTGCCCAGGGACTGAATTTCTGCTTTTTTTTTTTTTTTTGAATGGTACAACATAGTTCATGGCTCAAGAATAGCTTGGTATTGACAGGTATTGGATTTATTGCAAGAAACCCAACAAAGAAGCCTGAAAGGTCCATGTCTCTCATAATTTTGAAAAGGGATTAAGGTCATTTAAATATATTCAATAAGGAAGATGAGTATTTAGTGTATATAGCCAATGCTATCATCATCAGACTTCAGAAATAATTCTTCCTGATACAGTCAAAATGTAGATTTATGGAGTTATGGAGTTCAACATTAGCTGATATGACTATTGATATGTACACTGGTTGGAATAAAATGCAAAAAAATCTATTTATTTAAGTACTTCCATGACTTTGGGGATAGAATGAATCCATCGCTTCATGCCTACAAACAAGTGTTCTATTGCTAACTTATATCCCAGAGCTGGAAGCTAACTTAAAATGCATGTAAATACTGAAACATCCTCTCAGTCCATAGATTAGTGGTTTCTTAGGACTCATCATGTCACTTAGAGTGATTTTATGTTGATGCAGGTTTAGCAAAGATTAGCCTATCAATTAAATTATTTAAAACAATTTGAAAGCTATAAACTGCCAAATCATGACTCAAATGGCCAATTTGCATTCCATGGTGTGGGTTTGGTAAACACACAAAGATTTTATGATGGTATGAAAAGAATAGTTTTTCTTGTATTATCATAATATAATCATTTTAGATTTAATTTCAATAGGTTGTTGAAGTTACCTCATCCTAACAGGTGTCTCTACCCAAAACACAATTGTTCAGAACCTAGCAGCAGTAGAAATATATCTGTTGTCCAAAGACTGAGTGACTACTTGCTTTGGAAATGGCCAAAGTCTTTTTCCTCCACAATGATGGTGAAATTTTAATATTTCATAAGCCCCCAAACAGAAAAAGACAGTCAGAACTACAAAGCCCATCTGTTTACAGATGCCAGTCTAGTCCTGTATCTGTGAGCCTGGTCTGCTAAATATGTCTGCCATATTTGACATATTATTTTTTATGTCCTGGAGATTTATCTTGCTTTCACTGAAGGGTACAATAAAATTTTCTGCTACTCTTGGTCAAATGGAAGCTGTAATGTCGGGTAAATGTGTCTTTCATAGGCAAGGGTCTTCAGCAGTGTCCTAAGACTGCCAATGACCATGCGTTGGCAGAAGGGGAATTCTAAGTGCATATCCACAATGCACATTAGGATGTTAGTGACAGCAGCATGAGTTTTCCCAGCATTACAACTTTAGATCTAAGGGTCATCTTTTTCTCCTCAACAGGTTAATTATGTATGGCTTTGTGAAGGCTATGGTCTATGCGGGCCAGTTGAAAAATGGAGACTTTCATTTCACTGACTGTTTATTTTTTGGCTCACTGATGTCCGCTACAGATCCAGGTAATTGCTCAAATAATATATTTTCTTCCTCTTAAAAGCCACACATTTAAATTGAATGCTTCTCTAAAGCTCATCCCTGGAGTTTACATCAAATGATGCTTTGTTCCTTTTCCCTTGCAGTTGACATATCTATCAGTCATTACAAAAAAGAAAAAAGAAAGAATTCTAGGTGGATTTTCTAATAGCTTTCAAGAAATAGATGTGAAAGCAATTTCAGTAGTGAGAAAGACTCTTTAAAAGTGATTATAGTTTACTTCTCTGGAATATGTAGCTACTTGAATGATAGCCCTTAATTTTTTTTCCCCATTCAGCTTACCTTGCTTTTCTCAAAAGTGATCTATTTTGTCCATTGCAAAATATTTTTTAAAAATCCTTTGCTGTGGAACTTCTTAAACATATTGAAAGTTAGAAGAGAATATGTTCAAATATGTCCAGTGTATTGGAGTTTAGCCTTGATATCATTACTATTGGGATGTCATCAGGGGGTGTTTGTGTGGTCCAAGATTCTACCTGATGCTGCCAGAATCCCTTTCAACAATGTGGGCTAATATTATCTGTGAAAGTCAGGGCCATGTGCATGCATATACTGTGATCTAGCCATATCCTAGCTCCCCGAGGGCCAGTACTTTTACCCTCTACTCTCTATCACCATGATAGGTTTATGCTAAGGAAAATTCCAAACATCTTACCATTTTATCTGAAAATAATTTAAAAAAAATGAACATGAAATAATTTTGTAATCATTTTAAAAGTATGTATTATAATTAAGGTAATGTGTTCACAATGGTGTTGACATTTATTGGCCTTAGTATACAGTTAACTTCACCTTACCATCACCAAATTTCCCAAGATCCACCTCCAAAATTCATTTTTTTTAAAAACAGCCATTATCAGTCTGTTAGAATATTCTGAATTCTCTTACTTCCCTGATTGTTTCACTAGTTTTGTATTCTAGATTCACCCTGACAAATCACCACATTATGTGGAAGACCTTGGAGTGGTGTTGTCTGACATTGTTCTGTAAAATTGGTCATTTTCAGCAGTCAACAGCCCAGTACAGTCTCACAGATCATTCTAGATGCCACATGGTTGCTTTCCTCTTTCTTAGCATTGATCTGTAACCAACATCATTAGTATCACAGCATGGCTCGGCCTCAGAACAGAATCTTAGGCTTAGCTCCAGAACCACTGAATCAGCTTCTGGAATCTAGTAATATATTACGTGATTCCTGTGAAACTTCAGGTTTGAGAAGATATCCATTTTAGAGTTCTCCTGCTTACCAAATGATTTAAGAACCCACTGGCTATCACTACTTACTGAAATATTTATTTCAGGCCACAAATTAGTGGGGTGCTAATTTTATTTTGCATACTTCTTTAATTAATTTTCCATAAATTTCATTAATTTCCATATAAAATAAGTGTTCCAGATCAGCTACTAGGATAGTCTGTGAAATAATTTTATTTTAAAAAATCAAGATAAATAATTGATTCTTTTCCTTTATTTGCTAATTCTTTTGGGGGTTTTTGTTTTGTTTTGTTTTTGTTTTTTTTTGGGGGGCAACACCCGGTGACACTAAGCTATGCACTCAGAAATTGCTCTTGGCTTGGGAGACCATATAGGACACCAGGGGATATATAGTTTATGATTATATAATTTTACCTAATAACTTAATTTTATTTACATTTAAATTTTTCCAGTTTTCTTTTTCCTATTTATACTATTTCTTTTTATTTTATTTTATTTTATTTTTGGTTTTTGGGCCACACCCGGCTGTGCTCAGGGGTTACTCCTGGCTATCTGCTCAGAAATTGCTCCTAGCAGGCACGGGGGACCATATGGGACACCAGGATTCAAACCAACCACCTTAGGTCCTGGTCCTAGAATGACTGCTTGCAAGGCAAACACCGCTGTGCTATCTCTCCAGCCCCATTTATACTATTTCTTACTTAAAGATGTCTTTGAAAATTATACCGTTATTGCTTAAATTAGAAATATTGAAACTTTTAAGATTTCATTATGACTCTTTTTAGTATTTTTTGTTATCTCTCTCCCTAGAGATGAGTAGTCCAAATTACTCTGTTTTGAGAGCTCTTGAAATAATTTTCTCTGTGGTTATGCCACAAATCAATACATGATAATGCTCATTTGCTTCATTTTGCTTTTAGCTTTTGTTTTAAAATTAGATTCAGTATCTACAGAAAATGAAAACCATAGAACAAAGGAAGATATGCCTAGTTTCTATCCTTTCTTCTGTCTCTTAATTTTTCAACTATTTTGGTTGATTTTTCATTTGTCTGTTATATTTAAATTCAAGAATATCCATAGACATATTCATTTCTCTATATTGTTCTATTCTTGTTTCTTCCCTTACACTAATGAATAGGATTTTTGAGATGACTCCTTAACAATGTGTAGAACTCTATCTCATTCTCTTTTGGGGCTGCCAAGGACTCTGTAATTAATTTAACTTAATCTTTGATGAACATTTGATTTTTCCTTGTCTTTTTTGCAATTATGAATGATGTTGCAAAGAATAATCTTGAAGTTATTACATATAACTATAAATTTAAAGTTATATACCTTTCAAATTTTGCCAGTGTCTCTTTAGGTTGGATAGCTTGAAATAGGTTAAAAGACCAATGCAATTCTCTTGATGCTGGATTTTTTGTCAAGTGTGTACTGTTTTGCTTTCCCACCAGCAATGTATGACAGTATCTGTACTTCATAGTTTTGCCATGCTATATTTTGTGTTACTCTGTGAATTTTGCTCATTGGATAGGTGAAGCTATTTGTATCTCCCTATTGTTGAACTTATCACATCTACCATATAGAGTTGAACATTGCTTTATATGTTTATGGATTTTTTTTTAATTTCTGAAAATAAACTATCATTACGATGCCCATTTCTAGAAGGGCCATGAGTTTTTTGTTTGTTTGTTTTGTTTTTTGTTTGTTTGTTTTGTTTTTGGGTCACACCCAGCAGCACTCAGGGGTTACTCCTGGATCTACACTTAGAAATCGCTTCTGGCAGACTCAGGGGACCACATGGGATGCCAGGATTCAAACCACCATCCTTCTGCATGCAAGGCAAATGCCATGCTATCTCCATGCTATCTCTCTGGCCCTGGGCCATGAGCTTTTTACTTTTACTTTTTTTTTTAAAAACCTTACTATAAAATCTGGAGTAGAGTACAGGTAGTAAGATATTTGCCTTGCCAATCTGGTATGATATCTGGAACTCCATATGGTCCCCTGAGTACAACCAGGAGTAACCCTTAGCATTGTTTGATGTGATAAAAAAATGGAAACAAACTAAAACAGCAATAGCAAATCCTTCCTATATTAAAAGCATTACTCCTTTGAAGTAAGTTGTAAATATTTCTCTAAGTTACTTATCTGCATTTTTTATGGTATTAAGGATGGAGGAGGATGTCTACTCCTGGTTCTCTGCTCAGGAGTATCTGCTGACTATACTTAGGGAACTTTATGTAGTTCTGGGGCTCAAGGTGGGACCAGACATATGTGAAATGAGTAACAAATATTAATCTATTTCTTGGTCCCTAAGGGTTTTAAAAAATGTATGTCATTTAACTTTTTCTGGGAGAACTTAAATAAAAATAGGCACCTGGGGTTGCTTGTCAGATAACCAGAGTGGGCAAAGAGATTGCATCTTTTCCAGGACTGGGATGACCCCAATCACCAAGGTATTGTTATAAGGTCTCTATCTCCACAACCAAAGCCTCTAAGGAAATTAAAAAAATCTATCTGTGGGCCCGGAGAGATAGCACAGCAGCGTTTGCCTTGCAAGCAGCTGATCCAGGACCAAACATGGTTGGTTCAAATCCCGGTGTCCAATATGGTCCCCCATGCCTACCAGGAGCTATTTCTGAGCAGACAGCCAGGAGTAACCCCTGAGCACCGGCGGGTGTGGCCCCAAAACAAACAAAAAAAATCTATCTGTAGCTTTGAGAATTATTGATTTAGGGAAAGTATTTTATTTCTACTAGGGTTCTCTTCTGCCATACATGGATATTTTCCTACTCCTGGTTTGGTTGCATCATGCCACCTTTGGACCAAATTTGAAAAACATTGAATTCATTATTTTCTGGTTCCAGTACTGAAGAATAAGTTGGCTGTGTTCTATTGAGTGATTCAGCCAGCTCCAAGGACAAATATGTTTTGTTCAAGTTTTATTCCTTTGGTGGCTGGCTGGTAATATCCCTGAGGTTATGTTTACATGATAAAGGAAAACTTATTGAATAGAAAAAAAATCCAACTCAATAATATGGTTATTTATCTGTCACTGTGTCAAACAACTGAACTGGCAGAAGTTTTTTTTTTTTTTTTTTTTTTTTTTTTTTTTTATAACAAAGAATTGACTCAACCTTCAAGAGAATCCCAGGAACCCTTCCCAAATCTGATTCAGATCACTGGTGTGACGTAGAGAACCCACTCAACCTTTCTTACCCTGATGGGTTTGAAGAAGTGAAAGATATCCAATTTCATCTCTTCCAGCCCCTTCATTTTACAGATGAGGAAACCAACTTTTCATCTGTAAAATAACAAGTTTCAAGTGGAACCTTTTTTAAGCTCTCATATTCAGTGAGACTGTTTATTTTTTTATTTTGAAAAAAAGTGTTGTTTTACTTAAATAAAAATCTAACTACCCTCAGCCAGATATTCTAGAGTTCTAACTCCTCCCACCTCTGCAGACCTTGGCAGTGGTTTCTTACAGCAG
The DNA here is from genome assembly GCA_004027635.1 of Crocidura indochinensis. Classification (NCBI taxonomy): domain Eukaryota; kingdom Metazoa; phylum Chordata; class Mammalia; order Eulipotyphla; family Soricidae; genus Crocidura; species Crocidura indochinensis. The sequence goes on along the minus strand of PVKC010003046.1, from coordinate 7,055 downwards.
AGACATTCACAGGAATACTTAAACTTCCTTCTTTCACTGAGAACTAATTGCTATATTAAAACTCTCTGAACCTACTCTCTGCTAAATTGGTGCAATTTAAGTTCATCGGCAACCTTAAAACACCTAGTTAATCTTACCCCACAATTATTCATTTATTGCTTAAATTATTGTGACTTACTAATTTATGAAAGAAAACCTCTGCTCTCCAAGGTTACTTCTTCTTGGCCTTCTTTAAATGAATTCTTTCCTATTTGCCTCAGTTAAATCTTAACTAGATGTTATGATCTATTCTGATTTTTCTTTTGGAGATACACATTTGCATCTAAATGTGATTCTTCCTGTATATTTCAGAGTTTGTTAGATCAGTTTGCAAGTATACCTCCAGTTAGGTTGATTTGACTATGTTTCATTTGTTTGGATTTATTCCCCCTCAGCCTCACTGAAAAGACCTTGTTGATAGTTTTTATTGGCTGATATGAAATATGTTTTATATGGGGATGAATGAGAGGAAGAAACTTGGTAAATGACTATCTAGCAAGGGTCCTCAAACTTTTTAAACAGGGGCCCAGTTCACTGTCCCTCAGACCATTGGAGGGTCAGACTATAGTAAAAACAAAAATTACAAACAAATTTTTATGCACACTGCATACATCTTATTTTGATGTGAAGAAACAAAATGGGAACAAATACAATATGTGGTCCGCGGGCCATAGTTTGAGGACCACTGAATGGGAACTGTGTGTATCTGGAACCGTATAGTTGCAGCTTCAAGACATTTCATGCATTAAAGCTCCTTTCCCAGCTTCTCATTTTCCTCGTCAGGACCCTTCCCTCCTACCGCAACAGTACCTCCACCCTCCCACCATACCCACATCTGCCTCAATCACAATGCTTCCCATCCCCTCCCCTGGCTCTGTATTACTCATTAGCACCAATCGCTATTTATCTAAGATTTATTGCTTGACTTATTTCTTGGTTTGCTATGAAAAATAACATTTATTTTTTTCTGACTGAGAGTTTTCCTTATCTTTTCACACTTATATTTCGATTACTGAGAACTTTCAATGAATTACTTGTTAAATGAATGAAGCAGTAAGTACATTTGTGAAAGAAATTGTCAGAAAAAAATATGAGGCCTGAATTAAAAGGATATCTAAGCATAGAGGAGGAGCCATGATGGTTTATGACCTCTTTAAAAGATCCACACAATAAAAGCAAAAATAGTTTGCTTTCTTCCATTTCATCCCCACAGCCAATATTGTTAACAGTCTCTTTTTTTGTTTTTAAATATGGAATGCTTCACGAATTTGCGTGTCATCCTTGCACAGGGGTCATGCTAATCTTCTCTGTATTGTTCCAATTTTAGTATATGTGCTGCTGAAGTGAGCACTGTTACCAGTCCTTTTACCTGGTGGTCAGTAACTGAACACTTTGCTGAGAGCATTAAGTCCCTGATAGTTGATTTGTAGAAGCAGTGATAAAATAGCGTGGGGTTTTTTAGGTGGGAAAAAATGTTTAAAACAAGAAATTCCTAAGTAAAAGAAAAAGTGTAGCACATTCTATCAAGTATTAATCACCCAATGATGCAAAAAATCTTCCTGGTATTTCTAGGACTGACATTTCCTTCAGGGTTTCCAAGAAGCCCCAGTCAGACGCATGTGGTCTGACCATTTCTCACTTTGCTTAGTTCCCTTTCTTGTTTGCATTATAATGTTGCCATTTATGATTTAGCTTTTGAAGACTCAGATAATATTCTCTCATAATAACTTTCCAGTATATTAAGTGTTAATCAGTATTGGTAACTATAATTGCTATACTTGTAGGTATATAAATATTAATTATCTTAAAGCAGAAAATCTGTCCCCTTTGTCCAAAGTCTCCCCCTATCACTAATCCTCTGGCAAACACTATTCTATTCAATTTCACTCAAAAACATGAGTCATATTATATATGCCACAATAATATATAATTGAGTGGAAGAATTAAACACAACTATAAGCACTGTTTATAGCATTTGATAAGAGCAAGCAAGTTATGTGAGATCGAATCAGTATGTCTAATTTTTTTCTTCTAACAGTCTCTTTCCTATCTTATGTTTCTGGCCGAGAATATAATAACCCATAAACCAGTTTATATTCATGCTTCAGAAGCCAAGTCAAGAGGAATGAGAGTAAATATCTGTCTCATTTAAATTTCTTGCATGTGCCATTCAAAACTATAAATACTGCAACCTCTGACTTGAGAGAAGCAGACTAAATGAGCTCCCGTTCAAATGTCTCAGATGTGTTCTTGTTCTTGGAGGAACATAAATAACAAGCTCTAAAAGCCTGACAATCTCAGAGTTGTTTTTTAATGCCCATTACTGTTTTGTTTTATATAGCATGTCAGAAATCCAGTAAAGTTGACATTTATATTGTGTTAGCCCTGTTTTCAAAGAATGCTGACACTTTTAGTGTTCTAAAATTGGGTACTCAATATTGGAAATAATTATTTATCTAGAAGGAGTAAATAGAGGCTATCTATGCATCTAGGGGAATAATACCATTCATAACTCTATTAAATATATACTTTAAAATCTATTGATATAAATAATTAGTTCACTTCTTCACAAGTCAAAATAACTGGTTTATGTTAGATTACATAAATAGTGGTTTAAAATGATTGAAAGTCATAAAACTGTAGGATACTTTACAAAAAAAATGTGAGGTACTTTTTAATGTTCTTATTTTATACAAACTCAAGGTTAAAGACAGTTGTGTCAAAGTTAACATTAAAATTGCTCTCAAATTTCACACATTTATCAACGAGTTTAGGGAAAGTTATTACTCTAACTTGTTTCTCTTCTTTGTCTTTTATTACCTAGCCCAATTGGTTAAATTTTACTAAAATTATATAGGTAATACAACTGAATACTAGGAAAGTCATAAGCTTCTCTGCAATTTCCACAGAAGAAGCAGAAACTTTCTCTCTAGATGAAAACTAAGAGTACCTACTACATAACAGCTTCAGTAATGTCTTTATATGGAGTCTGAAGAGCTGTAACTCCTGAGAAGGACTTGGATTGCAGGGATCTGTAGTGCTTGATAATAGGAAGGTAAGAATAGGCTGAAATTGACCTTCCATGAATGAATTTGGTCTCTTTGCTGAGATCACCACAGAAAACTCCTTCAAGTCTAATTAAGCAATTAAGCTGTCTAAACAATTGAGACAATTTTACACTGATGACCTACCTGTTATCACCTTCAGTATGCTATTACTGAGGATAGTACAACAAACATGTGAAGCCTTTCTAAAGCAGCCTAGAGCAAAAAAAAGAACAAGACTTTCCAAATAGTGGCAGGAATGGGTCCAGTCTGGCCTATGGGTCATAAAAGGCCTGAAAATCTCTGTGGTCCTGATACATGACAAGTACTTCTTGTCAACTACTCATGGCCCTTCTGCTCATACTGTATCAAAAGTTCCTCATCACAAATAGAGAAAGTTCAGTCTAATAAAAAAGAGGAACACAGGAAGTAAACTCCTAAAGTAAATGACTCAGGGGGAAATTTGAATTTACTTTGCAAGAAATCTTAGAAAAGTGGAGAGCAGAAAATTTTCATGATTTACAAATAAGCAACTTAGTAGACAAGTTGAAGGAAGAAAAAAGCTTATTTATTAAGCTTAAGTAGAAGAGATATTATAAAAGCACAGAATATAAAACATTCAGAATTATAATAATGAATAAAAATTGGATAAGTCTAAGAGACATCAGTTGAATAATACAAATTCCAAGTCTTAGAAATGTAACATGCAGAGATTAGGGACTAATTAAATGCTTGAAATACAAGGTCTCCAAGCTAAGAGAAAGGTCAGATTTTATCAGCATAAGTTCCATCTGAATTTATCTAGTCCTTATCAGGTTTAATAAAAAAAAAATCCTAAAGTATATAGTGAGGAAAAATTCTTAAATTACAGGGAAGAAAAATACTTGTAAGGAGATAACCAAAGTAAAGACCTCATAAGACATTTTTTTTTTTTTTTTTTTGGTTTTTGGGTCACACCCGGCAGTGCTCAGGAGTTACTCCTGGCTCCATGCTCAGAAATTGCTCCTGGCAGGCACGGGGGACCATATGGGGCCCCGGGATTCGAACCGATGACCTTTTGCATGAAAGGCAAACGCCTTACCTCCATGCTATCTCCCGGGTCTCTCATTAAGACTTTTTTAAATAAAGTAAAAATTCCATAGATACTTTATTTGCGGTGCTTGATACTAGAGAACAGTGAGTAGAATGGTTTCTCCCAACTACAAATAGAGCCTACAGATTAAACCTCTTTGTTTGCTTTTGGGTCATACCCAGTGACGCTCAGGGGATACTCCTGGCTATGCGCTCAGAAATCGCTCCTGGCTTGGGGGACCATATGGGATGCTGGGATTCGAACCACCAGCCTTCCTGGATCTGGTGCATGCAAGACAAACACCCTACTGCTGTGCTTTTACTTCAGCCCCCTGATTAAAAATTTTATACCCAGTTAAGATAATATGCCTCAAAAGATATTTGAGATAGACCAGAATACCAGCTCCAGAACTAACACTAGAAAGCTGTCTAAACAATCGAGACATTTTCCAGTAACAGTCTTTTCATTACTTAAAAACTGAAATTCATCTAAGTATACTTGTGAAATAGAATTTTTTAAGTTTGCAAATAATATGATAAACCAGGTAAATGCAACCCAAAAGAAAGTTTAATAATAATAAACCCACAATATAAAAATTGTCATTTAAGGGGCCAAATAGTGGTGCAAGCATCACTGGGTGTGGCCCAGAAACAAAACAAAAAATATGTCCACCAAAAATGTGAATTGCAAAATATAACTGAAACTTTGAAAGTGCAGGAATTTTATTAAAATGCAATTAGAAAAAGGTATCCTCAAATAAAAGTCTTTTAGAATTAGATAATTAACAGAAGGTAAAGGTAATAAGTTGTGAATATGTTAATTTTATGTATAAGAAGTTTAATAGAAGGACTAAAAGGAAAGAATAGTACAGCAGATAGGGTGCTTGCCTTGCATATGGCTGGCTTAGGTTTAATACCTAGCACCTCATATGGTCCCCAAAGTCTGCCAGGAGTGATCCCTGAGTATAGAGCCAGGAACCTACCAGGTATTGTCAAAATAGAAATTAAATAGAGGAGCTGGAAAGATAGCACAGTGGATAGGGTGTTTGCCTTGCACATGATTCACCCAGGACAGACCTCCAGCATCCAATATGGTCCCTCAAGCCTGTCAGTAGCAAATTTTGAGCACAGAGCCAGGAGTTTCTCCATAGCTAATTTTTTAATCTTTATTTAAACACTGATTACAAATCTGACTGTAGTTGGGCAATATCAATTTCTAAGCACAGAGCCAGGAGTTTCTCCATAGCTAATATTTTAATCTTTATTTTAAACACTGATTACAAATCTGACTGTAGTTGGGCAATATCAATTTCTGAGCACAGAGCCAGGAGTTTCTCCATAGCTAATTTTTTAATCTTTATTTAAACACTGATTACAAATCTGACTGTACTTGGCAATATCAATTTCTAAGCACAGAGCCAGGAGTAATCCTGAGTGCCACCAGGTGTGGCCGCCATAAATAAAAGCAAACAAAAAAGGGAAATTAAATAGAACTTCACCCACTACTAAACAATGAAAAACTGCTTTTCTGTATACAGTCTTTTACTATATCACATATTCTAAAAAAGAGTAGTGTATTTACTAAAAATATTTTATTGCAATGAAAATAATAATAAAATATCATTGTTCTTGAATTTTTAAAAAGTAGAAAAAAATAAAAGGAAAATTATTTAATATCTAGAATACAAAATAAAGGAAAAACGTAAAAGTGAAATTTATATAAATAGCTTATTTGTTCAGTAAACTTTTTATTAAAGAAATATATATACAAATATATATATATTTTATATATATACAAATATAAATTTAAAACTTCCATTAGAAAAAGAGATAGAACAAGAAAACCAACCCCAAAGACCAGGCTAATGAAACAAATAGGAATAAATGCTGAAAATTATTATCATAACAGCAAAAAGAAGATATATATCCTACAATTAATTTTTCTGAAAAGACCACAAATAGATAAAAATCTTCACAGATTTTAGCAGAAAGAGAAATAAATTACATAAAAGCCCAACAATGTAGGACACAATAAAGTCAGATTTTGTTCACTATGAATAAAGACTTATTTGCAAAAATGTAGATATAAAAGAGCTATCAAAAACTAGTACCACAATATGAGATTCAGCAGTTACCAAATATTTATCACCCTTAGGGGTGAGAGGAAAGACTAGCTACTAGAACTCAGAAGTAGCAATCTATGGACTCTGTCAGCTTGCAGAGAGCAAGATCATTTTCAGTTCCCAGCCAGGCACCAAATGTCAGCATTTTCATTTTACACTCTTTTACTGGGAGTCCTTGCTAAAACTTTCCTTTAGTCAAACTTTATCAGAAACTAGAAGGCATAGAAACTTGTTAGTTCACATGTTTTGTTTCCCAAGGTCAAGAAATGTAAAGGATGGAGATCTGGAGAGGAAAATGAAAGATAATGGTCACAGAGGTACCAGCAAATGCAATTAGGAAAAAAAAACTTTTTATAAAAAGTATAAATTATGAAGGCAGGAGAGATAGTAGTACAGGGGTTAAGGAGCTTGTTTTGCATGTGGTCATCCAAAATTTGATCCCCAGCACTACTTATAGTCCTCTAAGCACAAGCAGGAGTGATTCCTGCACACAGGGCCAGGAGTATGCCCTCACAGAGCATTGCTGAGTGTGATCACAAAAGTGGAAATGAAGGAAGTTTTAAGTAATCTCATGGATAATAACCATTCTCACTGGTATAAAGTAATATCTCTTTGTTGGTCTGATTTGTCCTTTCTAAAGGACAGATGAGATGATGACTATTTTTGCCTGTTTTCTTCTGCATGTTTTCTTTGGAGAGATTCAGATTCTCTGTCCTTTATAAAATGGTTTTGTGTTATTGTTGAGCTTTATGAGTTTTTATGTGTTTTGTATATTCAT